>JXWZ01003214.1:0-10371 GCA_000956215.1 Anopheles farauti No. 4 | reverse complement strand
CTGCTGTCAAACGCGTTTGACAGTTCCAACGTCAACGGATTTTTACTGCGTTGTTTTGCGTCTTTTTAGAAGCAAAGGAAAAGAAACTTTTTCGGCTTCGGTTTTTTCTTGTGCGAGTGTGTCGTGTCCCCGTGCGCCAGTAAACGATTTCGTCGTAAAATATGTGTCCCCGACGTATGCATCGCGCCCGATGCACCGTGTGTTAGTGCCGTGAACCGGAGCCGCAATACGAAACAAGATATCCGAGAACGCATAGTGCTCACCGCCTACGCACCTCCCGCAACCCGCGCGTCTATATTTGTTTACATCCACGTGCCGACGACGGCGAACCCTCGTGCAGTTGGTGTTGTGTTGTGTTCCCCTGCGGGAAAGGGGAAGAGAGGGAAGTGGCGTTACATGTTGCTTTGTGGCCGACGGGCACAACCATGGGTGCCAGCTCGGCCAGCGCCATCAACATGATGGACACGATGGACGATCACGTCTACTGCAATTCGACGACGGCGACGCCGGTGGCTCCCGTCACGTCGGTCGGATCCCCGAACGAGGTCGCAACCTCCACCACAACAACGGCGACGACGACGGTGGCGGAGATAGTAAAAGCGTCCGAACCGTGCGATCCCGCGCACTTCCAGCAGTCGTCGTCGTCGTCCTCGTCCCCTTCCCAGTACTCGCCGTCGCCCTCATCACCTCATCCATCGTCACCGCAACCATCCGCATCGCCCCGACCATCGTCACCGATACCGTTATCGTCCGGACCGGGTTCACCGGCTCCGTCCTCGCCGGTTCCGTCGTTGGAAGACGATACGCTCATGATGGAGGATGACGGTGCGGAGGCGGAAGCAGCATACGAGCGTGAAGCGAACGAGCCGGAACAGGTGCAGCAACACCCGGCCACGGAGAGCGACGCAGAGGCGGAGCTGTGCGCGAACGATGTGTACGAGTATCGGGTGCCAGAGGGTGATTCCATCGATCCGGGCGAGATAGAATACGGCGATGATGAGGAAGACGAACAGGAGGGTAACGAGAACGGTGGTGATGACGACGACGAGCGCAACAACGCGTCGGACAGTGGCGTCCTGTCGGATGATCAGCAAGGTGGTGACGATCCTAACGACGGGAACAGTCAACTCGACGGTATGGCCGCGGCACTGGACGCAATGAACGAAGTGAAGGAGCTGCGGTCCATTCTTCTGCTGCATCTCGATCTCATCCAGGAGCAGGGCGATCAGATACTGAACAAGGACAAAATGATCATCCGGTTAAAGGACGAAAAAGAGGTGCTAAAGCATCAGCTCGATCTCGCCAATCGGCGCGTTTCGCTTTTGATGCTGCAACTACAGCAGAACGGGTTGGCCCTGCCGAGTGACCATCTGCAACAGCAGCAGCAGCTCCACCACCACCATCACCATAATTTCCTTCTGCAGCAACCGCACGACCTTCCGCCCGTAGTGAAACAGGAAGGTACCGTTTCGCCGTTGACGATTCGCAACCAACTCGAGAATGGGCGTATGCGACCGGTCGTGCTGAAATCTTCCTCATCGTCCTCCTCATCGCCGCCGTTCGTGTCGTCGAGCGTGGCGGACGGAGTGGCACTGTACGGGTTGCCTGGCTGTCTGCCCATCCGCAATCCGGAAGTGAGCAGCACCGTTTCGCCCGTCAAGGAGGAGCTACCGGATGACATCGTGCTGCAGAATGATGCACTATCGTCGTCCCCGTTCTATAATGATGATGATGATGACAATGATGGAGATGAGGAAGAAGAGAACGAGGAGGACGAGGATGGGGACGAGGAAGACGATGGTGATGGTGATGATGAGGGTGGAGAGGAATACCAGACGGACAACAATGAAGTCGATGGAGAAATCTATCTCAACTACTCCAAATCGGACGACGATGAATCTCTCTCGCCCCAGATGCGCCACGAAGAGTACGACGAAGAAGAACAACAACAGCACCTTCAGCTGCAGCAACAGCAGGAGCAGCAGCAGCAGCAACAACAACAAGAGCAGCAGCTGCAACTCCCACAACCGGACGAGTACGAAGAGGAACTTGATGATGTGTACGACGATCATGATCATCAGCTGCAGCAGCATCACTTTTTGCTCCTTCAGCAACAACAACAACTACAGCAAGCGTACGCCAACTACGATGGTGAGCTGGAGCAGCAAGGTTTGGAAGAAGAAGATGAAGACGAAGAGGAGCAGGAGGAGGAAGAGGAGGAGGAGGAGGAGGAGGAGGAGGAGGAGGAAGACGAGGTGGAAGATGAAGAAGAAGAGGAAGAGGAAGAGATGGGCTATGAAGGAGCGCAGGACGGAGACGCGGAAGACAGTGCGATCATGCATACATACGCCAATGACGATCCGGGCAACGCGGTCGGGTATGACGATACGCCGATGGTGATTATCGATGAAGGAGCCGTTGAAATAAAGATGGAAACCAACTCCCCTGCCTCCCAGCAAGAGGACTCGCAGGAAGGGTCACAAGATTCGCTGCAGCAAGCACAATCGCTGGACGTTCACGTGCCGTTCGTCGAAAGCACGTCGCTTGGCAGTGAAGGCGAACCTCAGGAAGAGGAGGAAGAGGAGCCACCGTTAGAGGTGGCACTATCGAGCGAACCCGCCACCATGGAATACGAACCGTGTAGTGAATCAACGGATGAAAGCATTGAAACGCGTAGAGGCCCGGGTCATCAGGCACTGCGCGGTGGTGGACGAACGGCTCCCCCTGCGAGCCACCCCTTCAATCCCGTCCTGCACTGTCCGTCCGGTAACTCGTCCGACTGCAGCAGCAGCATGGCTACCGGCTCCAAACGCCACAGTCGGACAAATCCCGCGTACATGGTCACGCAGAAGGAGTATATCAGCTGCGCCTGGAAGGATGACGCCGTGGCGGCCGAGCTCGAGAAGCTGCTCACGAACGAGGCGGCCGAACTGGAGATTCCCTCCTGGACCGTGATCGAGGACGACACGGACGACGAAGTGGTGACCGCCCCGGACGACACGGACGCCGTCTCGGCCAGCGAGTGCGTAACGGTGCGCGAAAACATCAGCGACGAGGCGTACGCGAAGCGCCACATAAAACTCGAAATCGACGAGCGGCGACGCAAGAAGTGGGACGTGCAGCGGATACGGGAGCAGAAGAACATCGAGCGGTTGAAGAAGCGGCAGCTGAAGGAGCAACCGGTCGAGCAGGAGGCGCAGAAAACGATCACCACCCTCTACCCGACGGTGGAAACGCTCAAGTACATCCAGGTGACGGAGGAGGTGCCGGTGCAGGCGTTCGGCGAGCTGATACCGGTGTTGCCGCGCTGCCACGGGTACGGTTTCTCGCTGCCCTGGCACCAGACGAAGGCGGGCCCCTCGTTCGCCAATCCTGCGCCCGGAGTGCTGTTGCAGCCACACCATCACCACCTGCTGAGCGTCGAAACGAAAACCAAATTCCTGCACCGTCTGGCACCGAGCTTGCAGCAGGCCCAGAAGCAACGGTTCACCAAGCGGCTCAAGAAGGAACTCTAATGTGTCCGTGTGCGCGAATGTGCGTTTGTGTGATGTCCTACACCCCTACCTGACCGTTGCGTTGCTCTCATCGCTTTAATTACGCTGTACATTTTTACTTTTTACCCTCCAGAACAATTTTTAATTCATCTTACTACTTTAGAAAACACACACTGACTCATTCACACCGCTCACTGCGGTGGCTGAGATGCTCACCATCACCATCACCATCCCATGGACTACTTGATTTTGCACACTCTGGTACAAAAAAAGAAATGCACTAACATAACTCTCACGTTGTTGTATCGTCCGCTCGAGTGGAATGTTTCTAGTTTTAAGTGTGACGATTTTTTTTGTTTTACACTATTGCTTTCCCATTCCCCCCACAACATCTCCTCCGCCAATGTTACGCGGATAAAAGAAGATTTTGCATCCGTTGGGATGGAACAGAAGAGGGGAAGGGGAAAGGGAGAGGGGGGAGGGGGTAATGGATTAAGGATACCCCCCACACAGGTACTTTATTACGGCTACGAAAGTAGAAACACCCCGCAGATTTGACTGTAGCAAGACGAATAAAGATAATAGTGTTAGAATGATGTAACGAACGGTTTACAAAGGTATTCTTTTCCTAGCACCATGCATTCGAAATTTTTCACCACTTTCAGTATGGTAGTTTTGGGCATCTCTTATCCATTTTGTTTACTTACTGTTCATTTTGAAGGACGACGACTCATAACGGATTTCTAACGTTATAACGGAAGAATTTCGTAGCTTACCGAATATTGCTTACATTTTTCAATGTGATAATACCTTCCCCAACTAAACCAAACCTATGGGAAACTTAACAAAAAACTTTATTTTCACAGTTTGGTGACACAGGACAGAAAACTAACAAACGCTGGAACAACTTCACCCCCCGCGTACGAAGAGGAGCCTTTCGCAAGCTTAACCCCCCCATTTAAATAAATTAACCCCAAAACCCCTCACAGCGATCGAATTTTCATACCCGAGTCGTTTGGTACAAATTTGGACTAAGCTTGCTGCCAATTATTCTACACGTTCCGAAAAGCATGTGGGTATTGTTTTTACTATCTACTATGTCTTGTCGACCCAACTCTTTTAGAACAACCTACACGGGCTCACAGATATTGTTGCGCGTATCTTTTCGATAGGGGGAGGGAAACGGATTGTGCAAATGGAATTTAACGCAACGCAACGTCTAACACTTTTGTTCTAGTTTTGTTTTTTGATTTCTGTTCTACTGATTGTTTCTGTTCTTTTTGGTGGAAATTTATATATTGCAAGCCTGTTACCATCTACACCTGTACCTGTTGGCCTTTTCGGGAGAGAGAAAGCAGTCCAAAGTAGATGGTGCTCCATGTTTGGAGGTACTACTTGCTACCTGTAACGATTGTACGGTTGATTGACTAGGGTTTCGGAGGGATTGTGAGATTCTTTTCGCTTCCAAAATCTCGCACATTCATTCGATACCGACTGTACATATAGGCTTGCTCCAGAATCCAGAACTAGACACATATTAGCATTTGAAGTAGTAAACAAAGGGTTACAACATGAACGAAACTGTCTTGTGAGTTCTTCAATCAGAACTTACTGTCTTAAAGTTAATGCAACAGTGTGAGCTGAATCTAATGCAGCCTTACTCCGATCAAGCTGATAAGTTTCACACGAAAGCTCCTGTCTACCGGTGCTTTCCAGTAGTTCGAAATTCTTCAAAGTGTAATAAAAAACCAACAGTAGGCACGCATCGACCATGTCTTCACATATAAATCTCTCCACATACTTTAACGCACTGGCTGGAGGGAGAAGGTGATGGATGGCGTTTTCGGTGTACAGTAAAAAAATGGCGTTGGCGCAATGGAAACACTCGTGACGTCTCCAAAGGGAGCCCTAGTAGCGCACCAAGTCTTTGGAAGTGAGATTGTTTAGTGGTCCGTTGCGTCCAGTACAGTTGCCCGGGTTGCTAGGCTAATATCTCCGGTGGTTGCTAGGTGATTACATTTTCTTACAAGTCTCACAAAGTTAACACGTGTTGTTTCCTCATTCTCTCGCTCTACCTGTTTCTAAGCTACTGTTAAGTGTTTTCGTAAAAAAGTGTCCCTCCTTCTACACTGGAGCTCGTATGAATATCTCTAGGTATGTAAACGGTGTGTGCGTGTGTATTTGTGTGAAAGAGAGTGTGGCTGTGTGCGCTTTGAACAGTGTTTTCAAAAATCACAAACTTCACGCGAGGTGCACGCACTCGTTAGTCGGTTGTTGTCTTCGGCCTTTCGGTAACCCGCCCTGGTATGGCATGTACGCTTAAAGTGGTACAAAATCTCTTCCACCCCCGAGTTACCGAGATGGGTAAGCTACATTAAAATTGGGCACATCGATACAACAACAGTGATACAATAGTCGATATCACTACAGTCAGTTGAATTGTTAGGCGGGATCCGCTACCACACTGGGCAACAAGTTCTTCCTGTGAAGAGGAGAAAAGAATACGGTGATGTCGGTTACGGTTCGGTACGGCCCAACTCATCGACAGTGACTTACGTCCGGATGTTCCGTATAGCATTCCTCCAATCGTCGACGGTGCAGGAAGTTCAGCTTAGTTTTCACACACGGTAACGCTTCCGACTCATTGTGGTTGATCACCTCAGGCTGGGCAGACAGCACTACTCTGTCCACCTTGTACTCGTTCTCGACGATGATCATCAGTAGATTCGAACGTGGTATACGCTTGGCAAAGTACGGCTGATACAGCAAGCTGCAGGAAAAAAAGTGTATCTGATTACGACCAGTTCTCCACTGGCTGCTCGAAGATGCTCCTTACTCTTCCAGCGCGGATGGTGGTGGCTCGTAAAAGAATCCATCTCCCTTGATAAATTTCTCCTGCTGCATCACGTACAGATTGGACTTCTTGTCGCATGGTTCGTATACAATCTCCTTCTTGATTTCTTTCGGTCGGTTGAAGTATTCCTCCTCCTCGTCGACGTGTATTTTCTTCGGCTTGGAAGGACGCGTGTCGTCGTAATCGTCGTATTCATCTAAAAAAAAACCAGTAGAACACCGCTGTGTCAGTTCTTTTTGCGTCAACATTTATCAGGAGCTGTAATACGTACGTCCGAAATAATCGGGACTGGGAATACCATGCACCCAAAAGTCGAAACGTGTCAACATCATAGCAATCTCCGCAATCAGCCACTTCAGACCCAACATCACAACCTTCATCGGCTGTTTAGTGTACGAAAACCAAAAAAAAAACAAGATCTCTGTAAACTCTAGCCGCGTTCACTAACGCTCCGTTCTACTTACATGCAGCAACGCCATTGCGTCACTCTCCACAACTCGCTCGTACTCGCACAAACCCTGCAGATCGAACACTGTGATCATCGCGAAGATTTCCTTATCCACCATCGACTGCATGATAGCTCCTTCGATTTCACCAAAGAACCGACCCGTATGGTTGGAAGTTTCCGACAGCACCACATACCCGTTGTTATCGATCACGTAACAGTCCCGCGACTCGGACGCACACGTCTCAATACATCCATCACACTACGTAGAGAAAAAAAAAACAAAACGGCTCCCTTAGCAGCAATCTTGGACGAACCGAATCGTTGGCGTATCTTACCGTCGTCTTGGATGTGATCTCCATGAAGCGCTCGTACATGAGAGAGTGCGAGAACTGGAACCCGGTCACGCAACCCGGCGCCTCCAATCCACCATCGCGCGGGAAGATAGCCATGGTGGCCGTCACCTTTAGCTCGCCGTCCTCCGGTGGGTCGGACTCGTGCGGTACCGAGTACACGAAGCTCTTCGGATCAATCTTGTGCTGCAGGATGGCACTCCGGTACCACGTTTCGTCGATCGCCTTCTTGTGGTAGTCGCCAAACTCGCTGTCCGTGTCGACCTCCACCTCGCCGAAGATGAACTGCCAGCGGGTAAGTCCGCTCATCGTAGCCACGAACCGCAACGTCGCGTTGTACATCTCGATGATCTTGCGTTCCTTCTCGTTCTCAAACTCCCAGTTCCGGTAGCTGTTGTTTGTGACCTTCGCATCGAAGATTAGCAGCTGCACCAGCTCCTTGTTGCAGTAGTACGCATCATCCTTCAGCGTCTTCCGACCGCAGTTCGCTGTGTGCGAGCGAAAATCGGTCATTGAGGAGCACTTGACGGTACAAAGAGGGACATGGCATGGCTTTACTTACGACCATCGGAATTTTTGTCTTCGTTATCCTCCGATTCGTACTGCTGGGACCACTTCCACATCGGTTCGTACAGCCGGTTCAGAAAATGGCGCAGCTCATCCTCGGGCGTTTTAAACTCGTGCCCCTCAAGATAGTGATACTTGCAGTAAACCCTGGAAAGACAAAGTCCTTGTTTGGTCCCACTCGTGCTTGGAGAGAAATCACCAACACGAACACGAACATACCAATCCGGATGCACCTTCCAGTTGTCGCCCATGAAGTAGTCGGAAATGTTCAGACCCATGTGCTTGTTGCGATTAATCTCATCGCCCACCTTGATCCAAGTGCTACCGTAATCGTGCGGCAGCACCAATCCGAGCGAGAAGGGAGTGTTCTCCAGTGGAGCGTAATAGTAGTCCTGGTACTCGAGCGATACGCGCCGCATCTTGTCGTAGTGGAATCGCACCGACAGATTGGATATGTGGCCGAACCGTGAATCAACCAGATTCCGACGCAGCTCCAGTATGTGCGAGCTCATCTCACGCCCCGTCATGTCCTCCACAAGGCGCGTGATGTTCTCGTCGTAGATTTGCTCGATCTCGGTCAGGTCGATACTGTTGTAGTTCTCCTTCAGTCGGCCGTTCGAGACGGGACGAAGGTCCGGATGGAGCAGCACGTACCCGTTGTTGCTGACGATGAACGAGTACCCATTGACGCCCAGTTTGTACGGTAGCGTCAGCTCATCGAGATCCTCCACCGGGATGTCCGTACCGGCCACCCCAAGTAGACGCGCCGTTCGTGTTTCATTGTAGTGATTCGCTTTCCGATCGAAGGCGGGCGCACCGACGGCTATCATTAGTCGCGGTGGTTCGTCGTCGTCCGCTTCCGTTAGAAGGTTTTCCTGTGGAGGCGATTCGAGATTAATGTTTTCTTTTTTTTTTTAGAAGACCCTGACAACTCAATGCCAGTGAAACTTACCGCCGTGTCCGTGAAAGCGTGTGTCCACGTAGGAGGATGTTCGACACCCTGCAGTACCAGCGGGGTCGCTATCACGGTAACGTACTTCAGTACCTCCTCCTGTACTTCATCCAGCGATTGAATGTGCGAGTAGTAACCACGGTTAAGACAGGCCATCCACTGGATCTCGCGCACCTTCGTCACCTCACGGCCCAGCAGGTACGTGAAAACACGCACCGGAATCTTGGTACCATTCTCGAACCAATTGTACTGCTCGAACACCTCCGTAATGTTGCTCGGCACACCGTCGGTGATGAGCATGATGGCCTGGTTGCAACCACTGACCGATTCGTTACAACGACGCATCTCACGGTACTGCAAATTTGGGTGCATCTAGAACCTATTCTTGTGGACAAACAGTATGGCTTACCTTCTGCAGTAGCTCGAACGCAGCGACGAATGCCTTCTTAACGTTCGCGTATCCTTCTGGGAGCAATTCGCGTACGTATTCGTTAAAGAAACGCATATTCTCTGGTGTCGCTTGCACCAGCATATCCTGGAGGAAGAGATGCGTGAAGTGAACCGTTCCAAAATGGCGCCCTTTCGCAACCAACTCACCTTAAAGCACGGCACCAACGGTTCCACATCGTTCGAGTACTTGTAAATGTTGATAAAATCATTGTTCGAGAACGTGTCCAGTATGCTCTTCACCGTCAGCTGCGCTATATAGTTCCGATATCCCGTCATCGAACCGGAGTTGTCCAGCAGGATAACGATGTCCTTCGAGCAGGTCGCCGTCTCAATGTACCACGACCGCTTGCGGCAGTCGAACGTGTCCACGTGCTCGCGGTTCCACTCGAGCGCCGGATAGTGGCGCAGCATGCCCGTATACGAACCAAAGTACTGCCAGGACAGGGCCGGATCGGAGTTGTAGTTCTTGCTGAACACGTCGTCCAGCGATTCCGACCACTGCAGTGCCTCCAGCACCCACGGATACCGATCGTACACGTTCTGCGGCACGTGCACCGAGCTGTACGACGTGTTGACGGAGATGTTGAAGAAGTGCGTGTCCGGATTGAGCGAGATGTTCCGGTACATCCAGGCGTTCTCCTGCAGCGTCTCCGGTATCTCCGGCTCGGGCCGGCCATCGATCTACAAGCGGTGAAAAAAAATCAACCCAATCAAACCAATCAAACCCGCAGCAAACGAGCAGCGTGCAATTGAAACGTACGTTCGAGTACTTGCTGGAGTAGTAAGAAAAGTTGTCCGCCAACGTTTCGTTGTACTCGAACTGTTCGGACAGCTCCTCCGCCCGATTGATAATGCACTTGATGGCGTCCATCTTGCGGATGAACATGCGACCGACGTTCTCCACAATTGACATTATCAGTTCCGTGCCGTTTTTGTGCTCCACCCGGGCGTTGTAGGTTTTGTATTTCTGTGGATAGAAAAGGGCACTGGTGTGATAAAGTCTGCTTGGAACGTGGACTCCCTGCACGCCATAAACTCACCGCCGTAATTTCCATCGCTTTCGTCATCCTTTGTGCTAAATCCCACAGCTCCTCACCGAAGTTGTCGGCCCATTTATCCATGCTGTTGGCGTGGTCGGAAGCGGGAGCGGAAAGAAGACGACAATAATCAGTGGTCCGGCGGCATACCCATCGGGTCAGACAACGCAGAGGTCAGCCCGTTCGATTATGATAAATGATGATGTTGACAAAACTGTT
>JXWZ01003211.1:0-10070 GCA_000956215.1 Anopheles farauti No. 4 | reverse complement strand
CCGCGTCGGCTGCACTCAGCAGGACCGTCAGCAGAGCCTCCTAGATGTGCGTCTTACCTTCAGAGCCTCGTAAAATAAAAAGCTCGTCCCGTCCGGGTGTGGATATGAATAATATTTTTACACCACAGTCTCTACCGTATCCTGCACACAAACACGGTGCGCGTAAGACGCCATTGCATGAGACGTTGCCCATTTCCCAACCGATTCGACCCCCGAACGCCATTTCAACGCGCTAAAGCGGATTGAAATTTATGGGTGCCATATGATACCGCCGGTTTGGCGGAGGATAATTATAGTGCCCGGATTGCATCCCAAAGCCTCGGTTCACGGTAAAATCCACGATCTTCGGTCCAAGAACAAGCCGCGCCACAGCGAAGCCGGCGAGGGCGAGGGTTTTATTTTCAAATTAATTACCGTGAAAATGCATTCGTCACCACGTTGAACGTCGCAAAAATCGCGCAACGTTCGTTACCAGGTCCGGGGTCCCACGGGAGCATCGGTCCGTCTCGGGAACCGATTTCTAACCTCATAAAAGTGTCTCCCCGCGGGCGGGTCAATAACGCAAAATTGTCATAAAAACGTCATGTCCAGCTCGTCTCGGTCGGTCGGATGCGTGAAGAAGCCAATAAAAACGGTGCAGACTTCACACGCCACCGTCTGGGGCCGGGCGAAGATAAGCCTCTTACTATCGGTGACCGATGAGTCACCGATGAAATGGCGAGGAGCAATATGCAAATCGAACGCCCCAGACGGACAGACGCATCCGCAGAGTCCGTTGCCCTCTGGTAGGTTGTAAAAAGCGGTTGTAAAAGTTCGCTCCAAATTAGTCACCCTGAGTTCGGGCGCATCAGGACCACCCGTTTGTGCAGCCGCATGCATGCACCCGGGCAGAATTTAACACGTGTGGACTTTGGAGGTACTTTTCAAGAGAAAAAAAAATTATATTCTCAAGGAGAACGTCAACGACGTTATTTATGGCATTATTTTTGCACAGTGAGCTCCGCTGACGAACGGGCGATCAGCTTTGGATTGTTAAACTCTGCCGCATCTGTTTTATGATGCATTTCCGGGCCCGCCGGGGTCTCGGTTCCTGGTCGCTCGGTCGGAGAGACAGATTTCTCCGAACGCGCAAAATAAAGGTGTTCGAAAGGGTCCATCAGCATAAGCCTAAGCCGGCGTGCAGACATCGCCATTCATCATCGCACGCCAACATCGGTGCCTCCACAAGCGGATAAGCACACGCACACCACCGCGACCGTGGCCGCCATACGGCACAGACGGGGTCCACCGCGAGTCGTGGCGCAGCAGACGGTCCTGGATTACATAAATCTGCCCCTCCCCCCCTACTAGTCGTCGTCGCCAACGACGGCAACGTGGCGCCAAATCTTTGCGCTATTAATTGTATCATATTGAAGCCTCCAGAAGCGTCCCGGCGCACGTGTGCGTTTCTGATTCCGGACGGCCTGTTCGTCCGGTCGGTCGAACCGGTACTCGAATGCATCATAAATTGCACCACGTGCGTAAAGCGTGAACACCGGGGCCCAGGCGAATCGTGGCGCCCAGGCCGCCCTGTGCCGCCGCCAACGAGAAAACCCCGAGCCGGGCTGAATGAAGAAATTAACAAAGCGCTTCTGCTGGCTGGCAAAAAAAAATCCGACTAAAACGAGAGCAGCATTAGACGGGAGTTTGAATCTAGCGCACGTCATCGCGACGGTAAGCGACGAACCCCCTTCCCGGACCGCAAAGTGCGATTGGCAGCTGAATGGGGAAGGCCAATCATTTTGTGCCATTTTTTTTTTTGTTTGCTTTATTGTCGCTCCCAAACGATAGCACAACGTGCAGGAGGCGGACAGATGAGTGCGCCCGGGACATGACCGAGAGCTTCGGAGCTCATCGAGACGCCACCGAGCCCGGCGTGGTGGTGCCAAATTAAAATAAAAGAAATTATGCGTCGTTAAACAGGCGGACGTGACACAAGCGGCAAGTGGCTCGAGTGCGACGTGATCGTCACCGATCGGATCGCGAATCGAACCGGCGCGTGTCCCATCATAATTTCGTGCGTCTTTTGCGACGTTGCCCACCTTCGGTTAAAGCGCCATTTATTTATTTTTTGCTGCGTTCTAAAAGCGACGTTGCTCGACCGGTGCTGCTGTTTACCGGGAGATACGATCACCGATGCAGCGCGAAAGTGCGATGCATTAATTAAGCGGGTGAGGGTGGACAGCAACTTTCTGAAAGTGGTCCCAGCGAAACCGTCCACGCGTGCCAGGTGACGATAAATAAGATTGAGAAATATAATCACCGCTAGCTGATATTTTCAATGGTGTTTTGGGGTTTTCGGGGGTTTTCTGGGTAAGAGCAATTTTATTTACGTGTTAAAGAAGGAGTTCACCGAAAAAGATAGTAGAACGACTACAACTGCTTTATGTTGCGTGAAGAATCGTTTCATCTTTGCAGAGTACCTCTAAATTTGTAGCAGAGAATTTGTCTTTGCAGAGAACCTGTAAAAGCGCCATGTATTATTGTTTTTTTTTAAGTACCGCTTGCTACTTATTTTATGATTAATAACGCCGTAATTATCCATTATGTAAATATCGAATGACGATAATTACATCGTATTGCCTTTTTTATAACAACTGAACTGAGCACACACATACAAATAAAATTACACATACGGCCAAAGAAATTAGTTACTTTTCATATGAAGTTGTTACCGTCAAAGCTGTCAAATCTGACGAAAGCAAATCACGCCGATAAAATCGCGCTAAATGTAACCGTAGCGTAAAAAAAGTGTCTTAGGTCCAACAAAAAAAAAAAATTATTTCATGTCGACGCATTGTATTATTCCCTGGTTAAAGAATATATGGATGGTTTCCATGAAAATTAATTATTGAAACTGAAACTGACTGATGTCGGTTATTGTTGCTTAATAAATGTTCATCTTCCATCGTAATGATGATAAATCCATCCATTTTGGCAATTTCAGGGTCAGAAGCTTTATTTAAAAAGATTTCCTGTGAGCGATTTAAGGATCTTTATTGATTTTCTTAAGGACGATTTTACTAGAGAGTTGCCAATTTATGGGATTCTTCAAAACTTGATAAACTTGTTCGAAAGTGACTCAAAAATCAGAAGAAATGTTTCTTCAAAGCAAACAATAAACAGAGAAAAAATCAATTCATTTACAACAAATTGGAATGTTACAAACGCATACCCGCTTCTTACTTATACCAAATAGTAATTTTTTCTTCCGTAACTAGAGCTGTTTCCTCCAGCATACTTCTTGCCTTCATTGCCCTTCCCACCGTGCACAATGCGCCATAAATCATATTAATAAATTATTGAAACAATTTAAACTTCATACCTCATTTGTCAAGCTGTTCCGACCGTCGCGGGCACAGACACGTGTGCGTGCGTTGGCCACACTTGGTCGACGCGGATCGAGTACGGGTGCCAGACCCAGAACACAGGCAAATGTTGTCTGCAAATAAAGCCACCGACCACCGTGGTTGCGCACCGACAGAACCAAAACAGGCGACCCGGCGGCTCGTCAAATTGGGCCCCGGAGGCCCTGTCATGTTCATTTTTCACGGTGTACTAACCCCGGTGACGACGACAAGCGACGAAACAAAAAAAAATGGTAGCAAGACAAACGAGCTACTAGCACAAAAGCTCATTAGAGGTTAGACGCTACTCGATCCAGTTTTTTTAATTTTTGTTTTGAAGCCGAACACGCTCAAAACAGGCAGCATTCTGACCGATGAGTCATACGGGATGGCCACGCTGGCGGACGGACTATCTCCACGATCGTGTCCCGCGATAAAGGTGGTGAAAAGATCACCAACCGATTGACTTCGGCATGAAGCGTGGCTGGCGGCTGTCCGCTGCACTTTGCCGCATATCTAAATCAATTGCACCCGACACCTATAAAGGACACGAGGGGCACGCCTTTGCTCGTGCTCGTGTTTCGATAGCGAACAGGTTGAATAGTTTCAAGCGCACGTGCGCTGACAGATGCCGACCGGATCGAAACCCGCACCGGTGACAGTGACAAACAATGAGTGTTGGAGAATTCTTGCCAAGACGCACGGGAATTCATTCGCACGTCGACAGAAACACTCCTGGAGAGAAACGAGATATTTACACCGAAACGCCCAATCTGGGTAGTCGGAATCCGAAGAATGTTTCACGTTATCGTACGTGTTTTTTTTTTTTCTAACAAAGCCACCCAATCTTAAACAGAAACATGAGCTTTGCTCGTCAAACTTGGCGTAAATCTTGCCATCTTGCGAAACAAACTGCTCGCTTTATTTCCACCTCACATTGGGCACAGCAAGGGGTGAGCGAATTTCGAAACACAGTTTAGAGATATCGGCCCAACGAAATTTTTTTTTTAAATAGATGCCAGTACATTTGGTAAGATAAAAGCTCATGATCAGTAGGAAAACATGTTTTCAGGCTTTAGCTATCAAAGATATAATTTTAAATCATCGTAAAACAATGTTGAGAGCTTCTTCAGTCGTCAATTTAGTTGTTTTGCTCACATATTGTTTAAAAAATATATATGTTTTTTTTACAAATATGAAAATCAAGGAACTATCAAAAAAATAGATACGAACCATTTCTAAGTAGATTTATCGGCCACAGAAGAATAAGCAGAACGTTAGTGCAAAACATAATAATATAATTTCTATCTCAAACGCAGGTGTGAAACTCTTATCTAAAAGGCAAACATTGATACGGATAAAGTTAAAACAATCTTTTTTATTAAATAATACATTGGAAAAATTAACTGTGGATAGTTTATGCAGTTTTAAATTAAAAAAAATCGTTTGGATCATCCGAACAATGTAATTTAACATTTAAGAGATCATAAACATTAAACGTACAATTTGAAAAATGCGTACTTAAACATTATTGATTGTTGTGGCCTTCGATATTTAAATATAATATTTGTGTTTTAAGTGTTTCAAAATCCACACTGTTTTTATAAAAGTATTGTTTATTGTGTGTTTATTGGGTTATACAGTTTCTCAATAAAAAAAGAAAACTGACAACACAAAATAAAAAATAAAACAAAAACACGTTGACGCTGAACGTTACGTGGAAGTGGCAAGACAATAATGAAAAACATTCAAATCGATCACAGAATTATTAAATTAAAAATGTTTATATTAACATTTTTTAATCATTTGACTAAACATTAACATTCAACAAAACATCCCAACTAGTAATTGGATGGTTGTATGTATTTGATGTTCCCAATGTAAAATGGCGTTCCAAAAAAAGGTCGCTATAAAATAAGCTTCTAAATTCTTTAACAAAATATTTGAAAAATTTGATTTTCTTCCCACCCAATGCCTACTGTAAACAATCCATTTTGAAGGTTCGTCACCAGCGCTCGTCATCGCAGTCACATTCGCCTCGTAGCGTCGTCGTGCCAGCACGGCATGGCCAACTTGTTTCGCTGGATGAATTCATTAAATCCGCCATGGAACAAACCAACCAACCGGCACGAGCAGGCAGGCGGAGCAACACCGCCATCATCGCACGGTAGCGCTCGGAGCTTGGTCAGAGTAGGGTGGGATGGGGAGGGACAACATTTTTTCCAAGCCACTGCACCTGTTCCCACCAGTGCGGATGATGTAATTGCGCCGCACCATTTCGCGGTTCGTCTGAGAAGCATCGGCGACGGGGGGAGGACACCAAACGACACCGACGAGGGGTAATGAACGTGACGACGATGACTTCAGAGCCAGCGAATGCGGGAGCGCACCAATCGTGGCATAACGCCAGCATTCCCACCTCCACCCACGGCCATTACGGGGTTTTTCGCACCTGTCCGCTAAGTGGCTCCACTCGCGGGGGGTGTCATCGATGGGGCGCATCGATGTCTAAATTAGACGTTGAAGCACCGTCGAGAGTGATTCACGGCCCTCTTCTGCCTGTTACCACTGAGCTGAGGTGTCATTATTATCCTCCCACTGGCGGACGCTAAGCAGCAGCCGCTTCCACCGGCACGCGCGTAATTAGACGACAATAATTGTCTTGTTAATTAAATAAAACATTAACAGCACAGGAGCGGGCCCGGTTTAGCACCGGCCGTCACAAGGGCTTCATACAAACCGATCGACGTTTATCGTGGCCATCGTGTTGGTAAATAATAATTGTAATTATTAGCGCTATTATCGTCATTATTTAGTGGAAAACATCGTCATTATCATCACATCATCGACGGTGGGCCGCTCGCACGTACATCAACACATCAATTACATCGTCTGGTGTCGGTTTTATTTTTTTGCCACAGTGCATCGAATGAAGCCGATTTGCTTACACATTCCCGAATGCCGCAGCGTAGAACGATTATGTTGCAGTGCTCTCGTTTCGCCACCACCACGCACGATCCGCCAGAAACGACCGTCACCGTCAGCCGCATCATCATCATGCGTGCATAATTTGTGTTAGTTTAGTTCAAACGGCCCATTCGGTCGCTCGCTATCCTCCCGGCCCGGGGGATACCTTCACGCTGAAAGGTGAGAAGCCTTCCTGGTGAAGGTAGGCATTTTTCCGGTTTTTTTTGTATCCGTGTCCGTGTTGCCGATTAGTGTTGCCGCCGTCTCGGCCAACCCGTCCGTCAAGTGCGCCGGTGAAGCTGGTGGAGCGCCTGCTGTCATCTCTAATCGACGCGCCGTGGACGGTGGAGTGCGGTGGGGCAGCGTGACGAAAACGGGGGAGCGGAACGACGGCCCGGCGCATGGTGGTAAATGAAATGTCACGTTAAATACATTGTTGAAATATTTATGGGCAATTTTCGCGGCACGGCGGACACCACAGCAAGCAACAGGATGCAAACCGGTCGAACGGTCGGTCTATTGAGTTATTAAGTTTATTCGATGTAAACAGCTCTTTTCTTGTTGTTGTGTTTGTCTCTTGTTTTTATGATTCTAAACTGGTCAATTTTGAGATTGCAGATAATAAATATCATATTTTAGTACAACGCTGTTCAACAACAAGCAAACAATACAGTCGTTTTTGAGACATATTTTTTATTTATTGACGGTTTTATTAACGATAAACTTAATTTAAGTTTACATGCACTAAATAGTTAAATAATCGTTCGTTAAATGAGAGTTCAATAAAAGGTGAACAATTTTAAAAACACGATCAATGTGTTGATTATCTGAAACAAGCCAGCGAGTACTTCATGAGCCATTTTTCGGCTAGTTTTTGATTCAAATAGTCTCTTTTTGAATGATTTTTTCCGGGACATATTTTTTTTAATATCTGATTTTTAAACTTCGACTGAACGTTTCCATTCTACATCCAAAGCGTTTCTAAACAATTTGGTCAGTAGCGTAAAGTAGCTTGACTAAAATGGTACATATCGTCAGAAAACTCGTAGAAAATTCAAAAGTTTATTCGTAAATTTTTTTTTTAATTTTCAAAATTTTCAAAATTTTAGTTTCCAATTTTCGCAACCTGGAAGTTTATAGCATTAAAATTTTTTTCCTTACTTATTCACCTTATTTATTCACCTAGAATACCCATCTAATAATTTTTCATGTTACCTCAGGAAATTTCCGATAACACAATCTCACAATTTTAGAATTGTTTTTTTTATGATTGATATTTCATTATATGACACAAATCTCAAGATTTAATTACAGCAAACTGTTTAGAAAAGAATAAAAACAGGTTTCAAAATAATTGCATTTATAAATAAGGGAGCATTTGCCGACATGATGGATAAAACACATTTTTTTGCCCTTTGTTCTTGCCAGTTACTAATCAATAAGATTCGAATTTTAACAGTAGTCATTGATTATATATTTTTTTATTTGAATATTTACATTTTATCCGATTTTTTATATTAAATTTGATTAAACAAACCAACATATTTGCATCAAATACTATACACATTTCAGATGATCAATCGTTTACATTTTTAAATATGTATTTAACCATGTAATTTAATTTATTTATGATTTTTTTAAACAAGAAACACGAAACACGAAAATCTTCTTAAAAACGAAAATCTTCTTAAACACGAAAATTGTGATTATAACGCGAAGAAAAATAAAAAAAGCAGGAAAACTTCAAAACAAAATATGGTACGGATTCACAAACATTTCGATTAAAATCTCCGGAACACCCTGGAGCTTCCTTTGGCCGAACCGTTTAAGCGATGATTACGCTTCCACCCTCAGTGACCACCGGACAAGATTCGCAAGCACAAACAGAAGCCTCCAATTGCAGGAAGGTCAAACCGTTCGCTACTCTCGTTCCAGACCACCAGCGCTCAAAGGCACAAAGGCGAAGTGTCCTAAAGCCTGGCCAGGACAGGCTTATCTATCATCGTAGTCCGTCACCGAGCGGGATCCGGCTTCTGCTTGTTAAAGTGCTTTCCCGCATTCACACCAACCCTCCTTCCCCCATCGTCCGCGTCATGGTCACGTATTCCGACCACCGTCGTTGAAAGGGTATGAAATTACACCACCCGGTGTCAGCGATGGACACGATCGCCAACACTTGGCCAACGCCGGAACGCCACACAGGTTGGCGTCCAGGGGGGGGCTGAGTATTTACACTTGGCGTATTTGCACTCCCGGTTGACACGCTGCCCGTCATAATTCATTCACCCCTGGTCCGACCAGCCGAAAACCGAAACCCTCGGCCGCGTCGTGCGAAAATGATGCGATTAATTTTCCGCCGAAAAACCGCGCGGAATGTTTCTGTTGCGGAACGGGCGCGTTAATGAAGGCACTTGTGGGCTCGGGGTCAGTCAAGTAGCTGCTCACGCCGGCTACCACGCTACACACTCGCGGGGGACTCTGTTGGGGTTTGGACTGGCAGTAAAGTGCCATAAATCCATAACTAACTGGAGGAGGCTTTGTCGAAAGGGAAAGAGTGTGTGTGAGAGAGAGAGGGAGAGAGGAGGAGGCAAAGCACATAGATTACATCTTTCCGAAAAGCCTGTGGGACCTTTTGCGGACACTTACCTTGGCAGCTGGGAGCCACCAAGAGAAGCCACACGACTTTTCTCATTTCACTCCCTCCCCCTCCCCTCCTCTCTTTGTTGCCCCGAAGGCCACCGTTTGGTTTCAATTTGCAGCACCCGGGAGCAGCCCTGCTGACGCACGGTTCCTCTCACCGGATGTTGGGTAGGACCCGGCCACCCAGCCCCACCCTCAACGGAGCCATTCATGCGTGAAGAAAAAGCCCATCGCCATCGCCCGACGCCACATTAGAGACACTTTAGAGGACGGTGAAGGATGCGGTGGTGGTTCACGGTCTTTTGTTCGCGCGCCCGACCGCGCTGGGCACCGAAAAAGGCGATGGCGTAACACCGGGAGGCCCCGGTGATGCCAAATTTGATGCCCGAACCGCTCAACCCCACGTCCAGGCACCCGAAAAAGGCACTCGAGCGCTTTGTGGAAGGGATAAGCGGTTTGTTCATATTGAAAATCGTTAGCTCTTTTTTTTGTGCGTACCTGCGTGTGCGCGCGCGTGTGTGTGTGTGTCGCTGGATTGTGTTTTGGAGATGATTGTGGAGTGGAGCAGTGTTGTTGTTGAAGAGGAAAGAAGACGCGCGCGAGGCAGTACACACCATTGTCTTCGAGTGCAGGAGAGAGTCGGTGTACAGCGCGTGTGCTTTTCGCGTGCGTTACACATGTTCGCTGGGCGATGGGCGATGGACTTTTTTTTCTATGATGGTAGCCTATTTGGAAAGCATGAATGGGGAAACTTGAAACATAGTTGCGTCGCTCGCGTGTACCAATTTCGGGTAATTTTTCTTTATTTCATTTCCGAAGCTCGAACATTCCTTTTTTTGTTGTTGTTTTGGGTGGTTAGGAAACGGCAAAATTAAGGGAGCAGTTTCAGAGTGTTTCACACAAAAAAAAATGATTAAATAACCTTTATTGATTATTTAATTCCTCAACGATTTACGATGAGGTATGGCAATCTCAAAAACTAAATGTCACAAAATATTTTTTCTAGCACCTGGTATGATTCCATAAACCAACAACAGGGGGAATTTTATTGTAATGTTGTGCATTTATTAGACAAAA
>JXWZ01003209.1:0-19542 GCA_000956215.1 Anopheles farauti No. 4 | reverse complement strand
TCATAATGATCAGTTTATTTTATATTACACATATATATCAGCACAAATAGAACACCGTAAGGATTATATGGCATCAAACCATTGTGGGGTAAAAAGAGTTTCTTGATATGCTCAAAACCTAAATCTCGAAATTAATAACTTCAATTGAAGGTAAAGTTAAATTAGGTGTGGAAAGTCCAACTGGTGGGGTAACATCGAATTGGATTAGGAACACCAAGTACATTGCTGAAGCTGAAAGCATCTGCAACAAAAACAGAGATGGAGTGTGATGGTAAAAACTAGACGCAATCGAGTAGCATTTCAATTTACACTTACCGATCCAAAGAGACTCCAATCAAAATGGAACAAACCACACGAAAATGACATGTCGCGCATTTTTACTTGAAGCGATAGTGTAGAAAGCTAGTAACAGCGAACATAGAACAAAGCATAATTCTGTTATGATATGATCTAAAATGAAAATATAATGCTACCTGCCTTTTCAATAACGTCAGCGGAAAAGTTATTCTGATGCTTTCTAATAATCTGGTGCACAATGTCACCCGTCAGTCGTCCACTATTTTGAGCTGCTGTGGTCGCCGTAATGACGGTTAGAATCCCGACCAGATAAAACGCAATCCAGGACCCATTTGCCATGGCCATAATACGGAACGCCCACGTACCAGAGTTGAATGCTCTTGAAAAATGATATATCAATGTTAGTGCGTATCGGTACACTATCTTGTCTTCTTTTAGAAAAAAGCGACCAACTTATAGATGGTGAACAGCCCAAACACGAGAAAAACAAACATTGCGCCAAAATGTAACATTAAGGAGAGCGAAGATATACGATTCACCAGCCTTATTGCCTCGCACAGATGATGATGCAGCACGGACAGACGATTGATCGTTTTGACTATCGCCTCCATGCTCGAATGGTTATCGATCTTGAGCTGAGTGATGTAGCTGATACAAATGATAAAAGTACGTTAGATGATTAAGTCCGTTAAGATTAAGAATAGATAAGCCAATCAATATTCCTCTTACGTAGTGTAGACAGTATTGAGCGAGAGCTTATTGAACTCATCCGAAACTGGTGCAACAAGCGTCACCTTTGGTAGGGCATTTCGTTTCAAGACTGGACCTTCGCTGCCAAAATCCTTGCGTGCTCCACCACCGTAGATAGTGAATATCTCATCATACGCGATCGTTGGCGTTTTGGACTTTCGGCTCTGATCGAACACTACCGTGTCGGCGCTTCCGGCATCACCTAGAAGTAGTTGCTTGAGCAATCGGTTCACAACCATGAAGAGGCGACGTATGTGAACGGAAAAGTATGTAAACTCGTTCAATAACGCCATCAGGGAGATGTTCATCAAATAGTACGAGGCGTACAAGTAAGTCGTGTTGATCTGCAACGTTCGATCGATGAGGAAGTAATAACCGATCAGTACCGCGAACAGGTATAAGTTTTCCATTATTATTATAAAAATTATGAACCTAGTAAGATATGAAGTAAAAAAAAGCCTTCATTGTTCTCCTTCATCAAGAAATAATCTAGAGTGGCTTACATCTGAACTACTCGGACGGGATTCTTGACGTGGAACTCCTGCTCAACCACCTTCGTTACATTGTCCATCAGTTCCATGTAATCCCATTTTCGCTTATGCTGTACAATATTAACAGTACTGCAAATGACGCCTGGTAATTAAAAAAAAAACATCATCATTAGTTTCACTAACGATTTCTTGCTTGGATACAAACTCTCCTCACCCAAATACAATCCGTTCACCAGATGCGTCTGTAGTCCGTAGCGCAAGATGTCCGACTCAAATGGCTTCATGTAGTAGTCCCACAGCTTGGCGCTGGTGTTAACGAGGATGCAAAAGATGAACATTGCGCACAGCACCAACAAATAGGCAATATCCAGCACCGTAATGCCGGGCGTCGCACGTTGAAACGACTGTGGCCAAAGTCCCGCGAGCTTGGACACAACGAAGATTGGTTTCATTATCTGGCAGAAGGTACTGGCCGACGGTTTCGCGTTAACGTTGCTCATCGTTTAGTCCTTTAGCGATAGCTTTATGAAGCTGCAAACTTAATATTCCAACCTTTCTGTAACTCGCTTTCGGATGAAATGAGCGAACACTTCGGTGGTCATCTTCTTAATAACTTACCTAATGCCTCCCTGGGGCTTAGGTTAATTAGAACTATTAGTTTTGGTAGTGATAAGTATCAAACTGTTCTACGCTTTATTGATTATTCATCCTATCGGGGTTAATCTAGTTCTGGTTGCCCCGTACGAAACACAACGAAATTTAATGGACATGAAATAGTACAAATAAACAAAATACAAAATCATCGCTACACCTCTCGGTAATGGTAAAAAGAAAGATAGGGTACTGCATTTTCTTATCAAATAATACAAAACAATAAAAAAAAAACTCCATAAAACAACTCAAACACTTTTCACAGGGCGGTGGAATGTAGTGCACAGTTTTGATGCTACGACCCAATAACGATGACCGAAATGGGGCGTACTTAAATACTACGTGAAACCCCTCCCCGACTGTGCGACCATTCGGCCACACGCAGCCCACCCGGAAACACGGAATCATGCACACCGCAGTACGGTAGCAAAGGCGTTGGTGAGCATGTACACTGGAATCGATAGATTAATTGCACTTAATCACACTGATACTAGCAGGGCAGCAAGAAGGTACACACGGTTCCCAGGTACACCATGCTAAACGGACGCGAACAGCATCGAGTAAAACGCCTTGGTGATGTAGTAAATGAGCCCACCGTAGATTAATGTCTTACATATCTTGTCGACCCACCACATCCTATTCGGGCATGAGATGAAGAGCGTGGTCCAGAACCGGAAAAAGAGATTGTGAAACAGTTAGCTAGTGGAATCTTGTGATTGATACGGTACAGTTTTTGATTGTTTTTTCTCCAGTACACTTACACTCGCATGTGACGCCTGGCGGCGGGGATGGTATCGTCCGTTTCCTTTAGAATGTACCATCGTGCCGCTCGTATGCAGTTTTCAAAGTATTCTTGGATCTCCACACCTAGTGGAAAAGTAAACGGCAACGGTGAGTTGTGGCTACTTGGATTGTGGCTGAACTACAATCACACCGTCGTGTACCTACCTCCGGCATCGATTTTAAATTTAACTTTCTCCTCCTCGTTGATAATCGTTCGTAGGTACAGTATGGTCGCATTGTCAAAGTCCCACTGGTTGTTGGCGTAGTATTCGAACACTTCAAAACCCTTGGCGATACGCTGATGTATCCTCCACAGTCTGGAACGAGCGTGTAAGGTTGTTTGTTTGAAAGTGAATCGTTTGCTACCGGTTTCCTACTTACATTGGCTTATATCCGAAGCAGTAGAGCAAACAATCGATCACGAATGCCGGTATCCAGTGGAAAAAGAACGCGGATAGATTGTGTTCCCAACGGGTACGCTTCATCGAACCGCCCGGATACCAGAGCACACCATTCAGCGGGATCTTGTTCGACACGATCCACTTGCCGCGCTCGATGATACCCTCCCAGGACACTTTGATCTCGGCCGAGCTCACCAGGTGGTAGATGTTCCGCTTGTAATCCCTGAGGTGGAGAAAAACGTGTGAGTTCGGTTTTCTCGATTCCGGTTTTCCCCCCAGAAAGTCTTACTTATTTCCGACGTAGTTCCAGGTGCACACGCACATAGCGCTGACGGCGAAGTCTACCGGCAGATAGTCACCGTAACCGTCCGAGTTGCAGTACATCGAACGAATGACACCCTTACCGGCACCGATCAGCAGACCAACTGGACCGTTGATGTTATCCGTCCAGCCGGGGATAGGTTCGCGCCAGGTGGGAATGACAATCGAGGGACGGAAGATTACTGCCGGGATCTCATCCATCGACTCCACCACTAGAGCTTCCGCCAGCGCTTTGGTATAGGCGTATGTGTTGGGACAGTCGCCCAGAATCCTACGCAAATAGAGCAGTACGGGTCAGTATTCCACCTGGTAGACGAAATGCTACGCTAGCTACTTACTTTTTGGTCATACCGTCGACAACACCCTCCTCAAGCCACTCGACAGCTTTAATGACCTTGTGTGGATCGGCCGGTGGTGGGTAAGGCTTCTCGAGCAACAGTTTCTCGTTCAGGTGACAGTACGAGGTAGACACGTAGCCAAACATCTGAAACGGACAACATTTAATACATTTGAGCTACCTTACGTCACACTTCAACGATAGCTTCCAACGAATAACTTACGTCCAGCTTTTTACACTGCTTCGCCAGGTCGATCATGTACTTGGTGCCGCGCGTGTTGAGCATGACCGCCTTCTTGAGCGTTTCATCGAAGCGAATCGTGGCAGCGCAGTGATAGATAATCGAGATATTCTCCGTTATCAGGCGGCGGTCCTCGGGCGAGATGGCTAGTTCCGGTTCCGTTACGTCGCCACCGATCACGGTACATTGACTGATCAACGTATCCAGACCGCGCAGTCCCTTGACGGTCTCGAACAGCTGGACGTGTAAGAAAATCACAATAATTAATGCTCATTTATTAACTGCAACACAAGGTTCCATTATAAGTTTCTATTCCATTACTTTCAAGTGTTCTATTTCACCATATTACATCAAATAGCAATACATGTTTAATAGCAATACATGAAAATGCCGTATAGCTTTTCCACATCGTAATTATTTTGCTTAAACTGAACCGATTACCCTTTCTTTATTTAAAACCTGAGCATTCGTGGGATTGCCTAAAGCAAAGTCTCATGAGTAATAAATTTGAAAGAAAAATAAAAACTCCCTTCATCGAACTTTGTTCTACACTTTCAAAATGTATATCAATCATAAGTAATTCCTATTATATTTCCATCTTCTTCTTAGCCAAACTTTTAAATTGGCACCAAGCAGAATTTCCTTTGAATGTATCAAATTTCATTTTCCTAGTTATTATTCCTAGTTAAGTTATTCCAACCTCCAATGCCTTATTTTTCTTATGCATATTTACCATATCTGATGTAAGTTGTATTTACAAATACGAAATAACAATTTTTAGGTCTGCTAGAGAAATGACGAAAACTGTAATCTTTACTGTAAACTGTACCTTTATCGAAGTTCTACAACACATTCGATGTTTTGTTTTTGATAAATCTTATTCTAAAAAATCCTTAATATGTGCAAGTTTCATTCGCCATAATCCTTGGGAAAGTATTTGACACATTAGGAAAAGATCAGCAAGTCAATTCAAAGTCATTGACATAAAAGTTTACGGCTTGCAATCCAAACTATAAGATCTACCTTGAGCTGAGACATTCCAACTTAGTACAAAAAGAACTTGTACTGTGCCGACCCATGCGTTCAATCTCGTAAATAAAAGGCTCAAAGGCCACGGCAAGTCGCGCACTGTACGACTTCGGTGGCACGTCTTATGATTAGCACTTTTTCATTCCAGCCTCATCACTACCCGGTGCAAAATCTCGAAATAGTAGCACGGATAGTTTTAGTACCGGTGCAAACACGGACACAATTGCGTCCAAAGTGTCTATAAAACTTCACCACATCAAAGCAGGCGGACCTTTAATGAACCTTCGCGTGTGGCTGTGTGTGTTTATTGTACCGAGTACATCTGTTAATAGGCGATTGGGAAAGAATACCCAGTGTGTATGGGCGTCGTCATCGGAACGAACTTTATGTCTCATTTTATTGTCCAGGACTAGGCTATAATTAAGCTCTAAGCTTTTAAGCATAATTCATTCTGTTGTTGAAAGCAAGTTCTGTTGAAGGATGCTGAATGGTTTGTTTAATGCCTCGAATTTGTTGGTATAAGACAAGCCAGACGTAGACGAAAAAAATGCTCATCTATCAGCATACATAATTCAGTGAAAATTGCTTCGCCACGTTACGCCATTTCACTTTCCCCGTTCATGCAATCTGCATAACCATTTCCCAACAGCAGCCCAAGCCAAGCCGGGTTGGAATGGGAGGGATCACAAAATATTGACCTACCTGCGTCGTACGGGGAGGAGGCAAGCGCCTATAATTATGCGTAATTGAGAGCGATCGATTTCGCTGGTGAAACGATTTGTAGATACGACGCAGCTAGTGCACAATCTTTGGACTTTGATACCGGTTTATAGTGACCGGTTCTTAAGGAAAATACGTGCCCGGTTCGAACACGATGAAGTGGTACAGTGCAAGCGTTGACCTACTGCTGCAAGCGTACGATTAATCACCACAAGTTCCTGTCAGTTCTTAGTGAAAAGAACGCAGTGGAAATAGTACCCAAAAGGTTTTGCACTGCACGCTGGTAGTGCTGGAGCTCTGACAGTGTTCCGCCCGGTCGGTAACGGAACCTGCCACAAGCCCCAACACTCGCGAGTGGTGCTAACGATCGCCAGAGCTATTGCTTCATCGCTCGAACGCTCGAAAAAGTGGCTTGAATGTTGCTCCCTTCCTCTTTTCGATGCGTCTACCACCTCAGTTACCGATGACGACGATGCTGATGGACAGATTGCCCAACTCAAGGTTGGTCTTTTATGCGCACGGAGGTCCCGTACCATGTCCGCCGACCTGTGCGGTTGCCATGTTGTGAGTAAGAATCGAAAGACGTCGCGCACGCAGTTCCACGTACCATGTACCCGTGGAGAGAGAGAGAGAGAGTGGAGCGGCCAGTTAGCGTCGGACGGTTTTGGACGGTTTTGGAGGCCCCTTCTACAACGCCTAACGGGTTTCGCTATTATGCTCTCGCGACTCATAATGTTGCACGCTAGTGTACGGCATGACGTTGTACTACACTGACTTGGCCACCGCAATGAGGCTTACACTACCCGGTTTTTCATCTCCGTTCATCCTTGTGCTCGTTTCCATTCCGGAGCGGGGATTTTTTCGAGTTCACGCAGATGATGCGCAAACGCAATTTGGATCGGTGGCGCCATCTGCCGTGCGTTTTACTTACCGGATTGGCAAAGATGTCCTCCAAACGTTGACGCGGTGACTTGCCCTTCTTCGCTCTGACTAGAAGATAGATCTGGCCAATCTCCGGACAGCATCTGCGAGACGTAATGCGTCGAAATCGATCGATTAGTATCACCGATGTAGGATTCTTTTTATTAGTATTGGTGGGAGTAGTTGAAAAAGTAGCGCACGCTCCAATTCAAATGGCGCACAGAGGTCAATGAAACAAAGTTGTTGTATTGGATTGCTTTATGGCCCAGCCCACCGTGAGGGACTAACTTACCGGAGTAATTTTTCAATCAGCGCCTTGCCGAGGAATCCGGTTCCACCGGTGATCAGCACGTGGCGATCTTTGAACATTGGCGCGATACGGTCGCGTCCATCATTCATATCGAAGTCCATCGTTTGTTTTTCCTTCTTTTCCACCGTCGTAGAGCTCACTGTGGCTCCTGTTGCTACTACTGCAACTACTGCTGCTGCTGCTGCTGGTTAGCTACTAGACAATCATCCCATCAGAAGAAGAAAAAAGCGAAATTTAAAATGAGTATAATCGTGAGGATATTAATTCGTGGTATTGGTTAATCGAAGCTAATGGTCGTAACATGAGCCAAAGCGCCCACGAACCCCATGGACGAAGCGTGAGGTTAGCTAATGTATGCGCCCCGTGTGAACGATCGTACGAGAGAACGTTTATTTGCTGTTTACATACGCTGATTGCATAATGAGATGGTCGCAAAACAAAATTATCATTCTCGCCAACGGTACGAACATTATGCAATGTGGCAGCAAATGACACAGGGCGATGTGTGAAGTTTTCTTTAGAAATCCGATAGTCAAACATTGCTGCACGATGCCGATGGGATGGCGAGAGTATTTTGTTGAAATTTCTGATAAAAGTTTCGAATGGTTATTGATGTTTTAGTCTAGGTGGAAGTAAATATATTTGTTTGTTCTTGGGTGCGTTTCTAAATATACTATTTATTTTTTTAATTTAAACACGACGGTAAATAAACACTTTGTTTAAGGGTAAGGTTTAGATAATCAACTATCAACGGAGAATGTAGCTAACGATTGTGACACGGATATTGATGAAGAAAAGGTTCATGTAAGGGAAGATGTTCGAACTCTGAAGCTCAACTGTGGATTTTTTTTCTCACGAAAGTAGTTATAAACGAAAGCTTTTAAACAGAAAGCTTCGTTCATAGAAAATGTTTCGTTCAAGTGTTAGACGACCAATAGAGAACGTGATGGATCTGTCATAAAACACAGCATTTTCGAGCGGTATTTTCGGTGGAATCGATTGAGTGTCTCTTTAAAAAATGCAACATTAAATAATCGCTGTACAGCTTTCCTTCCTAATACTGCTTTATGCATTTTCTATCTTTTATTTGCTAAAATTGAACTTAATTTTCAACTTGAAGCTGTAAAAAGTCATCTAAACGGGGCATAGTTTGAATTTCGTTGAAAAAAAATATAGTAGGCTTTGAGTTCCAAGAGGTAGTGCTCTGCATAGATAAGATACTCTGTGTGAAATGGCACAAAAAAAAAATAAAAGTGAAAGCAGCGCTCTTTTATCTCGAATCGGAGATTTTTGAAACTCTATCCTACGTACAAAATTTAGCACTTACAGCTAGTCTTTGTCAAATCATGTAGGTTTATAGACGATAATATAGACTGTCAGTTAACGGTGTCATTCATATGTTCAGGTTGCTTATTTGGCTACATCGTTTCAACTAATCCTTATGTCGCTTTGGGACACCTGGAATGTTATGCAGAAAAGAGACGTAAAAAGTCTAGACTGTGGAAAATCTATGCATGCATGTTTTGCTTTTTGTACGGACTCTAAATCCAACGAATGTTTTGTATAGACTCCTGTCATCTCGGTTCGATCGATCATCGTCATCAGTTTGTTTGGCTAATTCCCGGGACGAGTCAGTCATAAATTTCCCTATTGCTCCAAAGAGCCTATCCCTTGGTGTAAACGTCGTTGCATGTATTTCCTACAAGCCAATATCTGCTTTTTTAGCCTACAATTCTTGTCCATCTGCTGCACAGACTAATATTGATTAGCTCAAGCAAACTGATCATTATGTTTATTTACATCCATATTGCTAATTTAATTATAGATGTTAAAATGGTGTACTAATCTTTGTTAATCCCCAGTGAACAGTACAAAAACAGTATAGAATTGTATTTTTATGGTACATTCATTTAATTTAAACTTTTCCGTAACAGATTAATGTGTGTCAGACGAGATTGTAAATGGAATTAAAAGGTGACGCTGCACCTCCACCATGATGTATGGATCAATTATCTCTAACAAGATCAAGGGAAGATCGAGTGGCAGAGCCACGTTGTGAACCATCGTTGCAGTTGCCGTACCTCCTTTTAGAGGACTTGTTTGTTTGACACAGAATTTCATACGTCACATCAAAACGGTAACCAGACAGTGGGCTAACGGGTCAGTTTCAAACGATTTTGTTTGACCATTCGCGATAGTGGATCAAGCACACACACACACACTAGCCCTACACGGCCGGTCAACCTTGGTGACAGTCACGAGGTATTTCGTATCGAACCTTTTTTTCTTTTATTTATTTTCTTCGCTCGTCGGCTCGGTGACTCTACAGGTGTCACAGTCTGTCCCACTCGCGATAGCGGTACGATCAGTTGCGGAATATGTCTCGCTTGAACTGCCCCAACAGCTTCCAGACGAAGCTCGACGAAGAAAATTAAAACCAACACCTCCGGAGTAGACACTGAACCTCACCTTTATGTCTTCAATGGTTGTGTGTTTTTTTTTAATTCCTTTCCTTCTTTCGCTTATTGTCTAATGATCTCGCTGGCATTTGACCTTCACTCTATGTGCACGTTTGAGTGAATGTGACGGCAGTGTTGGTGCCCCCCAAAGACTGTTTAATCTTTCGACTAGCTGGTAGGAAAAGCGGCCAAGACCTGAAATGCCAACCATTGTCGGTATGTTCGACTAGTGGTCAACCAGTGGTGAAGAGTGGCTTCACTGACTTGTGTACCAGCGCAACAACGTCAACGATCATGATCAATCATGAAGATCGCTTTGATGCCATGCTCAACACTGTTTGATTTCTCCGAATGCTTTCGTACAGGTGGCTAAGGGATACCAATTGGTAAAACGAAACAATAACTAAGCAATAATAATGAATCAAACTAAAGCTTCACCGATTTTTTGTTGTAACCATATTCAAAATTAAATTAATTCAATTAAAATAAAAAAAAATCAGTAAATTGAAAAAAAATTATAAAGCTCCGGATTTCATGCAAGAATGAAACTGTTCTTCATGCATAAATGATCTAAGATTTTATTAATCGTAAATTTAATCAAATGGATTTGAAAACAAGATAAGTCATAGAACCTTACATGAAAAGAAAATGCAGCAAAGTGCAATGGTCCTACTTGAATCAACATTAAAACCCCAAACAAAATCTTTGCCCACTGTTGGGTTATGGAAAACCTCCACAACACTATTGGGGACATCTGTAACGCATGATTTCATTTATCAACAATATATTTTGGGGAGTCGTGATGTTTGGTTGAAAGTCATCATCTAGCACACATACCGAGAAAGACATCCAATCCACGCGAGCAGATGGAGCGACGTCGTGCCGGCACGCCGTAACAACAACTTTCATTAGCTGCCGCCCGGCTGCCTTGAACGAACGTTTCATTATCACACATCCGATTACCGATTTCTTGGCATGTTTGAATTTCGATGTTTGAATGTTGTCCTCACCGCCATCCCCCATCTAATTAGCAAGCCAACGCAACGGAAAAGTGAAACGAAACCCATCCGAAAGCTCGGATTGCGGAATGCGCCACCAAGCGGTGACCTACTTCGCGTCATGTTTCCCATTCGGAAACGGCGGGAGTTTTGCCTACAGTGCCGTCAACATTATCTAAACCTGAAGGACGGGGCTGATTTTATTTGCCAAAAGTGGTGACCACCAGACGGACTTAGCTAATTTAACGTATGGTATCGTTATGTGGTGCTTCGATTAAAAATGTGCGAATGCGTATCCTCCGCCGGTTGTGGTGTGATCTTCTGACGTAAGTGTACGGCAAATTGGTTACGCTTGAACGATTCATTCACAACGCAGCGCATTAGACAAAACCAAATATCATGATCAAACACCAGATGAGCCCGTGTGATGAGAAGTGAGATGAGCGAAGAGTAGTTTAAAACACCCCAATCGACTCCAATGTTCTGTTCGGACCCATTTGATCGTCACAAAACCGGGAGTGAAGTCCATATGGTGGGCAGATTTCGGCAACAGCGCTGAAGGCGCCCGTCAATATTAAGTCTGCCAATGAATTCGGATTGATCCAAGGTCAATGTCGGGGCGGTTTAATTTCGCTGGACGCTGATTCACAACGTTCACCAGAAGGTCGACCCTGTCGGACGAAAGTGGAACAGTCTGTCTCCGAGAGATTGCGAGAGCTTTGCAATGTCAAAGGCCTCACCGGTTCGGTTGGACGTGCTCAAGTCGGAGTAATTAATTGATCACTGCCGATCGTTGCATAATGATTGTCTTTTTTTTTTACTTTTATAAATTAAACGATTCCGGTGGTAGTACTGGTCCAAGACGATCTAAAACAATCATCTCATCTCCATAAAAAGGTGATTTACGAGGAAGAAATATGATGGAGTGGTGGTAACAGTCTTTCGCAGGGCAGAATCATTATCACAATTTTATCTCTCTGTAGCAATGAGTGACTAAATCCGTGTGCTATGAAACAATATTTTAATCCGCTACAGCAGGCACAACTTAAATCGTTGCTTAGACTAGTGTTGTAGAAAGATATATGACGCCAAAAAACATTCGAAAATGATGTGATAAATGACAACGAAACCCCACAGCTCTTATCGGTTTAACCTTCGTCCAACGACTCCTGCACTCTGCTAGCTGCTTAGCATACGAACCCATAGTAGACTACTGGCTGAAGGTCAATGACATCAGCTAGGAGCCTTACTAGTCCAGCGAGATGACCACCGGAGTTTGGGGGTTGAAATGACCCATTAAAACCGCTGATCATAGTCACTATCTCGATCCTTGATAATGACATACGCCTCTTCAGAGCGGCAAACGAATCTCCTGCTTCGATACGATCCACGATCCGCCGTGAAAGATCGACCAGAAAAGAGCAACAAAACAATGTACCCCCAGGGGACGACACAGCCTCTTACAACGACACAGCTTCGTCGGCGTCGTCACCATCATGCTCTAACTACCATCGTCACCGTAGCCGAAACTCGTTTCTTTGTATCTGTGATGTTTGGTGCCCCATTCGAAATCGAAAACACCCTATCGACGGCCAATGTCAGAAGCCAGCGCTTGCGACCTTGTACCTTTACGTTACGACACCTTTCTTATGTTTTTTTTTTGTTGTATACCGTGGCCAGAGCGAGCCTAAAATTGAAACCAACCTCCTCCAAGAATGTCCGAAACGGAATAAGGAAAAATAAGACGCGGTGATTGATAACACGGTGCAGCGATCCGGTACGAACATTCCAACAACTCATGCCAGGAAGTGTGTAATCCTTGACCGGATACAGCAACAGTGTGTGGTTGCGAAGCGAGATGCGTAGTGATCAGTGGGTCGGTAAACAAAACGTAGCCCGAAGACAAGCGTCATTAACAGTATAAAACTACAGCAGACGCTCTTGCGTCCAGTGTTGATTATTTATCGATCAGCGTTTGCGGCCAACGAGTAGTCTTTAATCGAGTAGCGAATTAACGTTTCCGACACGCACCCATACACACACGTATGGGTGAAAACGAAATTAGTTGCAAAGCCGCCATCATAGGTCACTGTGGATCGTTAGTTGCTTGGCAACGATACCGCCAGTGTGTAGCATCAGTGTGTAGCGTGCTACTATGATTACGCAATGCCGCACATGTTGCACACCATTGCGAAACATCTCCAGTGGAAGTTTCGGAAGAAGTTGGTTTTCCCAACCGAAACGGCAACTTTCAGAACTTCCTCCCGAACAATGAGCGCTACTGCTCTGCTCTGATGCAACGTAGACGCATTTCCATTTCCACACGTGCCAAACGGAACGGAGTCTCGCGATGTCTGCAATCCCGTTCGACACACAAACCCACACACGCGAGTTCCACCGTTTTCCGCCAATTGCTTCATCGCACCAACGAAACAGCGCACTAGGTACGAAAGCCTTCTAGGTTGAGTTTTCTGGGACCAAGAAGTTGTTTTGGCCAGACAGATAATTGAGTCTACCACTGTTGGAGGGAGGTGCTCTGTGCATTGCTCTGCTGGTTTGCCGCTTGGAGCTTGAGGTGCTCAAACCGACTCCGAACGGCGCGTTCCAGCGCCGTGAGTTTGAGACATTAAAATATATGCGCATTCGGTTGTGGTTCTTTAAGTTTCCCACTCTCCAACCGGTGGCAACAACCTCATTCTCGAGGGTTTAAGCCCGCTTGGTGGAAAACTGGTTCTTCAGCTGCAAAACACCTTTTACTGAACGCGGGTTTTAGTTTCAATATGAAGTTATTTTTGTTGGAACCATCCCCCGGTGCGCACCTGCAAGCCCGCGAAGTGCGATGATGACATCGGCACGTTGGTTTGAGATTTCGTGCATACTCCGAACCGAAGGCTCTAATAGATAGGTTCGAGAAGGAGTGCAAATATAACCTTCAACTGAAAGAGAAAACTCGCGCGCGGGCTTGGACTCGCGTCGGATCATGAATGAGCGCACCTTGTTTGCGGATGGCGCAACTGTTCCAAACTCGATCGTGCGGTGTACATCTGTTGTTGACCTACCTACCTACTGTACCACTGTCGAATCTGACCGACGAAAGGAGTTGCGTGCGTAATTGTGTAAAGAAAGATGATGTTAAGATACTTGCAACAAAACCGATGTGTTTGAAAATTTGTTAACACACAACTCACATCGCACGCATACACTTTCACCTTTGTAAGCGTCAGTGTTTCTTCTGACTAACGTCTCTTTTAATGTCCCAAAGCTTCACTTCTTATGCAGCAGATCTTCTACCTTGGGCAGAACCACGTTCTCACTACCCGTACACCATCACTTAATCACCAAACCCAACTTCCCACACGTAACACAATTCAAAAAAAAAAACAAAAAAAAATCTTTTCCGCCGACTTACTTCTTGCGCAGCACTTCTCTGTTACGAACCACAAGTTTTTCGGGTATGTGTGCGTTAGCAAGCGTGTTGCGAACCGTTCACCTGCTAATCTACCGATCGACTAACCCACCGTCTGAGCACGATCGAGCATCAAAGCGACTTCTTGGCTTAGATGGTTCGCCTGCTTTTCACGACTACCTGCCCCCTACCCCGAAGTGAACACGCCACAGCTTCTCGCGCACACCTCACTGGAGAAGCAAAAAAACCCGGCCCTCTCCCGGCCCTCGAACGACCTCCACTTCTCCGTCTGGTGGGCTTTGATCCGTCCATCGTTGCGCAGCGATTGGGCAATATGCTGCAGTCGGTGCGCGAACGCGTTAGACACCTTTGAAAAAGCTCGTGCCCGAAAACGTGCCGTTTCTTTGGCGTTTGTGGCTGCCCCTGCTCGATAACCCTCCCCTCAAACGATTCGGCAAAGCTTCCACCCCAGTGGCTCTTTGAGTGTGAGCTTTCCACGATCGCTTTGACTGGCCTACGGAAAACTTAGAGGCGTTGGTTTTTCCAACGCTTTCGTTCTTTCTTTCGTTGGTGTGTGGTCGATCACCCGTGACGTTTTGGAAGCGCTTTTCGCTAACCGCTTGAGAGGTTCGCTGCGAGGTTCAACGTACACACGATGCGAGACCTTGCCAGTGAGGAAGTAATGAGTGCGCATTTTGCATTGTTTCGGTGTAGGAATTTGAAGCTTTAAATCTTAAGGGATTATGTTCTATAAAAGCAATGTGGGATTAAATCTATAATATATTTATTGTGTCAGTTTGCTTGCAGTAGCATAATTTTATTGCAGAATATTTAATACAGCAGTCCTTACCTTAATATTTTTCAAAAATATATTTACACTAAATATATTTATAATTCTGCAAAATTAGAACACCAACAAGATAATAGTGAACCCAAGAAATGGTTGAAAAGAAATGAAAAATAAAACCTTCAGTATCTGCATTCTATACACGGTGGAAATTATATATTTTTCAAGAATTTAGATTTGGAAGACATTTTTCAAGTTGACACGTTTCACATTTTGTAGATAACGTATTTTAAGAAGGTTTTTTAGGAAACAGTTAAAAATAAAAATATAAAAAATTCTTTTGATCAGAATAGAAGAGCTGAGAAAAAAAAAATTATTTGAATACACTGGACGAAATAAAGTAAAGTTTAACATTCGTTAACAAGATATGTCTGTATAACTTTACCAACAATGAGCCAGTCGACTGCAGAAACAAACTTGTTATAGACAAAACAAAGTTAAATGGTAATTATTTATTTAGTGAAAAGATACAATTTAGAGCAATTCAATGGTTAATAGTTTCGTAACCTCTATGGCTTTTATTTCTCACATACCAAATTTTAAACGTACCCCGTATTAAATATAATCGATTTTAATGAGGATTTTTTTATTACTATAAAGAAACAGTGTACTTGGTTTGAAAATACCCATTCCAAACATTTCCTAATCTAAAAAATTCCTTGGAGAGAACTGTTGGGAACGAAAAAACAAGAACAACAACCAACCATATTACAAAAGAACTTTTCTTCGATTTTGCAAAACGCAAAACAACAAAACCAGTGGGGGGAAAGAATGCAAATATTCGCCCAAAAAAGTCCAACAAACCGGATAAAAAGTATGCGAACCGAGCAAAGCAAAGCTGAACCCGGCTGAACTTCGTTGGCCGACTAACGTTTCGTTGAACCGGATGACGTGCGACTCATCAGCCGAAAACCGGCCGAACGGACGATGATACTGATTGAAAATCGATCTGCTCGGAAGCTTCGGTCTGCATCGTTTGTGATGATGGTATGACGAGCAACGAAATCGCCCGAGATAAGAAATTTATCCTTTAGCCGAACTCGGTTCTTATCGTGTTCGCATCGTTCCGTCGGCCGTTTGTAGGACTATTGTTCACGCAGACGACAAACCAGTTCGAGCGTCTTGCACTCCGCTAGACTCCGCTGGTATGCATATCGCATAAATCTCAAACCAAACAGGCTGAATAACGTTAATGATGCGTACAGTATGCTTGCTTGTTCGACTTTCTTCGTCGGGGATGGAGAGGTTTGAGCATGCTTTTATCGTAAGGATTTTTTTTCGTCAAGCAAAGTTGAGTATGTTGCAAAAGAATGTTATGTTGATGATGAAAGGATTTAATACGTTGGAATTGTGACCTAGAACGTGGGCAGTGCATTTGATCGGTGTGACTGGTCACATAATCACAAATCAATATCATCAGTGTTGACTGTAAAGTCATGCAAAGTGGATGTAACATCAGCAAAAGAAAACTGCGATTTATTATTTAAAGTTGATTGAACTAGTGGTTGTAGTTCCATGTTAGCAACAGTTCGATGAATTTGTACCATTATTCTTATGCATTTTACATTATTTAAAACCAGCTTTTCCATCAAATTTGTAGATTTACATGTTTTTATTACAATAAAACTGTGTGTATGTGTTCGTAGAGATTATTAGGGATGAACCTTCAAACATGATATTTTCTGATTATTTTACACCTTTAAAATTTTAAATGCAATTTAACCAATTTAACATACTACATCAAATTTTCATTAATTTTTTTTTTCAAACAAACTATAATTTTGATTCTATAAAGCATTTAATAAATTAATTAATACGAGCACCTTTCTGCAATATATTATTTTCTACAATATCCCTCACCATGATAACATAGTGGGAAAAAATCCGATTATTCCATACACGTTTGGATATGTCAGTGACCTTTCCCGGTACGTTTCAGTTTTGCTCGCCCTTGTGGGTTTCACGCACGTTATGATATATACTGCCCCGGTAATCGCGTCACAGTACGGATTAACTCTCACTGTTATGCCCCGAGGGAGCATTTCCACCTTCAACTCCCGTGAGGTTGCAGTGTAAATGTTGCAGCATCCTATGCGCAATGAGAGGAGTGAGAAGGCCAAGGTTTTTTTTACTGCTGTAGATAAAAAAAAGTTGCTTTGCTTAACTTTTCTATTCGCTTCCGAGCCTTCAAGACCTACCTTATCTTATTTGGGATATTTTTTTTGCACTCGAACAAGTTAAATATCTTTAAAAATGTTTCGTAATAAATTAATCACTTGACCGTACGCTGGACCAACCACTTCGTTTCAGCTATTCGCAGGGGAGTATTTATAAGTTAAATTAAATATCAACAACCCACCTGTTCTGGTACCGCAATATGCTGGTAGTAAAAGAACACGCAACGATCGATCCCAAATAATGTGCCTGGACGATTGGTTACGACCGATCTCGGTTCAGTTCCCGGTTATGATGATAGCAGCGGTAGAACTTTTTGGTCACAAATTCCAGCATAAAGAACACAATCTCCACAAAACTGATGAAGCTGCACCCGAGGAAAAGGCCCGCCGCACCGCCAAGAGAAACTGGAAGTTGTAAAAGAAACTTGGAAAATTTAAAATATTTACTTTTTCTTTAGATATTTTAATAGAAGATTGATTTTATAATTACTATTAAAGAAGTGATAAAAGAATAAATTTGGAGATAATTTGTGTTTTTAAAAACGGTTTTGTCTGATCGAGTATGGGTAACAGGTAAATGTTTTTTTTTTTAAATTTGTTATTCATTTCAAAACAAATATGACCATAAATCATCACAACCATACAACAATTATATTTTTTTAATAAAAACCGCCGCTGTGAATTTTAAATATGTCTTCAAAGAATGTTTTTCAAAATATACATACGTTGCAATAAGTCTCGAAATCCCATATGAAAAAAAAAATTAGTTTATAAGTTTTTTTAATAAAATTTCATTATACCTTATTTTGGCCATTTTGTATTATTTTCAGTCATTATTATCATGACCGTTTCGTCAGACAGTTTTATTATCGATAGAAAACTAACGTGAAACGTTAAAAAAATAATCTTAGGAAAACAACCAGAAAAAAAGCTAAACCATCCAAATAAAACCAACATTTCTAACTATAATACCTGAAATTATATCATATTAAGATACTGAGCAAAATTGAAATAATTTGTACTCTTATAATTTGTATTTGGATTGTTATAATGAACCTTAATTAATCGTATCGATTGCCGGAAGATTTAATATGCATTTATGTACAGTTTTCATGTACAAAAAATTAAAACCAATGTTAAAACAACCTGGGCATAAATGTTTAGTTATAAAGTAAAGATAGTTAGGCAATAGATAAATCAACAAACCGATGCTATGAAGCAACGGTTCCAATAGAAACTTACCGATCAAATTGCTTATGTCGAAAAGTACGTCACGCTTCATCCGCATCCGGGGGTAGATGATTTGCGTCTCGAGCTTGCTGTTGGCTTGCTCCAACACCTACGAAGGAAAGCGCAAAAGTACAGAAATTGTCGTGCTTCTCCCCCTACACGATAATAAACGAACCTTCCGCTTCACCAGCACCTGCTTGAAGGAGATTGACTCACACAGCGGCTGACAGGTGCAGTTCTTCGACTCGTACCAACCGGCATGATTACGCGACAGGCAGTACAGACCGGCCGGTGTGCAAGAAGTTTTTCCTGCTAAAAAAAGAAGGTGCGCAATGTTTGTTTCACTTTCTGTTGCTCCTAATTACTCCGGGAAACGCCTTTCCCCCAACTTTTCCAACTGCTTTTACCTATGTTGTAGAAGAAGGGAACACACTTGCACAACTCCAGGGCAGCCTCAATGCGACAGTTTATTCGACACAAATTGATGGTGTAAACCTACAGAACGGTACGCACCGGCGGAATGTAGGCCGATAATTTTCGAAAAATAAATGTCGTTAATCGTCAGTTCTGTGTAGTTGACGGTAAGCAATGCTCACATCGAAGTAGGCGAGTCGTTCCTTCGGCAGGCGGCACTTGCGTCTGCGGCGGGACAACTGTTTTAGCGCTTTCGAAGCGACCACCTGTTCGACGGATAACGAGGAGCTAATGATGTCGTGGTCACGCAGCACGTAGTGGATGGAGCTTTCGGTGGTCATCACGTCCTGCTCGGTGTGAATGTACTAGTCGTTTGTGAAGTGAGCAGTTGTATGAAATCGTTCAGTAATGTCAATTTTTAGAATAGCTAATATATACGTTGTATTGGGAAATTTGTGACAGTTTTCGATTTCCATTTTTAGTGAGTTTAGTACATCGATTTGTTTTTCTTTTATTTTGAATTTTGTTTTGCTTACGTCACAGTTATACAATGTGGAAGCAATGTGGATGTTATACAGCTGTGGAAGTAGTTTATGAAATTTGTATAATTAATTGGCAAAATATATATCAAAATTTGTTATTTTCTTGTTCAAATAAATAATTTTAAATTTCAGTGGAAAAATTTATATAAAAACGAAAAAAGAAAAAATAATAGAATTATTGAAAATTCAATTCAATTTTTACTAACTAATATGTTTT
>JXWZ01003207.1:0-11644 GCA_000956215.1 Anopheles farauti No. 4 | reverse complement strand
CAAAAAAAAGCAAAATCCACCGCTTTTGGCCGGCAAGCATCTCCTCCGGAGCTTACCGGCAAAGGAATCAATTACCGGAGGGGAATTTAATTGCGTCACAATCGCGATGCGATCACCGAATCGGTGAAAACGATTATCCCCCACCGGTCGGAACGGGTTTTCTTCTGATTTTTCCGTGACGTCTTTCGGCTAACGACGAGGAGGCTGTGGTGAAGGGTGATTTTGCGAATATTTCCCTTTTGTTTCTGGAATTGATTGATTTTTATTATCGATGACGGTGAACGCATTCTGTGGAAACAGATTGGGTGGTTCTTTTGGGTGAGTCAAGTTTTTTTTTTATTATTGTCCATGAAGGACAATTAATTTACTAATTTTTAACACAAACTCACCATTTCTATTTACTGCGCATTTAATATTCATAATAAAAAAATCATTGAATTAGGATTCCATTTACATTTTAAGCATCTAATCGAATAATAATCTTATTTATTGTAGTTTAACTAAACGATCTCATCACGATAGGATATTTTATATTATAAACATACTTTGAGTATGCCTTGAGTTTTCCTCAAGAATTTTGGGAAGCAAATTTATCACTCTTTTATGCAAATAATGGTTTTCAGCAGTCTAGTTTTATCTTGAATCTATCTTTTCAAATTTTCATACAAAAAAGTCTTTTCACCATAATTGCACATTAAACTGTTCCATTTAAGCCTCTTTTCTGTTTCATTGCGAATGTTCCTAAAAAAATATTTGAGACATCCATTAAAATATTTTAAACATAAATTCCCTTCGTGCAGAAATCCTCGTTTATTGATTCCGGGCCTGAAAGTCGGCTCTCGGGCACGACGGCAGTATTAATAATGATAATTATCATGATTGCATTACGAGCTGTAAGCGCGCTCTGTCACGCCGCAGGGAATATCAATTAACCGCGGCGTGACATGACCGTGGCCACCAGCCAACATAAAGCACTAATGCCGCGCCAATAAGAAGCAAACGAACGGGAAGGAAACGACACCTCCTCTTCCCAAAAATTGAAAAAATAAATCTTACTGTGACCAAATCGCAGAAAACCGTTTTTCGAACCACTAATAATTTGCAGCCCATCGCGGCGACGAGTCGGTTAGGGCGGAACTCACGCCGAAGACGCATTTTGGAAGCTTTGGCGCAGCGGGCGGGCATAGTGCCGACCGGCAGGTTGCTGCTGGTACAACAACAACCAGCAAGATTTGAAGAACAGAACACTAAAAATATTCTGCATTCCACCATCGATTGGAAGAAGCCATTGCTCGCGGTCAAGCTGTGCCTTTGCTTAAAGCATTCCAGGAAAATGAGCTACCAATTCACAAGAATAAAAAAAAAAAACGCGATTCGTTTATCTTTTTCTGACTCTTTCTTGTGTCACTTTTGTCAAAGAATGAGCCAGCAACAACGGCGAACAAAGGCGCGGACCGCACTCGGAAAAACTTCTAATGCTCTTCTTCGGCCCGGGGCGTTAATTCGGCGATTTATGCGTTGGATGCCGGATCGAAGCCGCCGGACGGTTCCCGAAAGGCTTATCCGTGTAGTTCGCTTCCCACGAATTGTCCGTTCCCGAGCCCGAGGCCAAACGGACGTATAATTGATTTCCATTCAGGCGACGTAATTAGAAGGCGGCTTAGAAAATTGGCTCATGCCGCGCGCGCACGGTTCCGCCAAGCAGGGGGTTAACCCGGGTGTGGTGTTTCCTTCCGCCCGGCCGATGTCGGTCCCGAAAATGTGGCTAGGTATCTGACCTGTCACTACCAGCGACGCCGGAGGAGCGACATGAGAATTGAGACTTTACAGCCAGTTGATTTTCGACCGGCCTGCTGTGCTGGGCTTTTTGTATTATTTATCTTCCGTTCTTGCTATTCCTGCCCCCACCGTCAAGTCAAAGTCTTTCGTTGTCTCGGTGGGACTCATTCAAAGTTCGCTCGAGTTTGTTTGCGGTTGATGAATCATAAAATAAACAGCTCAATCACGTCGGTTGGGCAGCAGTCGATACGGAGGGTATCCGTGCAGGACGAACGGGAACGGGATGTGATTGGCGTGATTAGCCAAAAGTAACGCAATGATCGAGCGAAATCGAAAGCATCCGCTGGGAAAAATGATGAGCAGACTAAATGTTGCCCGAGTGATGGCCCATTACATGCATTAGTCATGCTGTGTGGTTCCGGTTGCCGTGTTTGCATTATTAATAGCATAATACTGATCAATCGGTTCACAATGTACTAGTTCATTGAGGAAATACGACAGGAAATTAACGCCCACCAATTTTTTTAGTCTCCAAAATGTTTACTAATTTATTCAAACATGAATAGATTTTATTTCCTGTTATCATACTTTTTATTGAAAAAATAAAATGGCTGGCACAATGCGATCTGTCATCTATATAAGATGCTCTTCACCAAATAAAATATTTTAAAATAATTACGTTCTTGATGTTACGTTCTTTAAGTAGTAGCGTAAATTTTATCACAAGCGGTGGCTTCGGAGTGCAAGCTGTACAAGCGACCGATTTTTAACTTTTACATTTTAATGAATTTACAAACTTTTTTTTTAAAGCACATTTGTCCATAAATTTTCACATTTTTCAAAAAGTTTTGTTTAAATTAAAATAAAGTTAGGAAATTTACATTAAATACAAACAATTGAAAAAATGTATTGTCTATCAATCAATCAGTTGATGTTGAGGCTTAGCTTCAACTGGAAACTAATGCTGAGTACATAAAAAGACATCATAGTTAGCGATGTATTGAAACAATGAGGAAAGACATATCAATCAAATCGGCGAGATAAACATGTAAAATTAACATCACAATTTGTTGTCATTTCATCTTATAAGGTAATTAATATTAACGAGCAAATTCCCTCTTCTTCTCGACATATCAATTCCTTTTTCTTTTTCAGAGAATAAACCTATAGCAAAAACAAAAATCTTCTGTGTATAGAGTACTGGACATGGTTTTCCAATGGAATTGCCCTTGGATACGGTCACATCAAAGTATCTAAATAATTTCCGGAACAGATTCAGACATGACCGGAAAACAGATCCAGCCGAAACATCAAACGTCAAAGTGACCTTCAAAAGTAAATTAATTCCGCAATCCACTACGCCTTAACTGTAGCATCTGAACCAGCCAAACACGAGTTGATTGATTACTACTAACATGATCTTCACCGAGGAAGAGTTTCAACCTAAACTAGTGAAACCATCTTGCCACAGTTGGTCAACGACCGAAGCCATCGAACGGCCGTGATGCGCGGTCAAACAGATAAATTACATAACCTTCTCCCCCCGCTGCACTCCACCTGCACCCTCCTCTCCTTCGCTCCAACCATCCAGAGAGTACCGTAATGCAAACTACCACCGCTCAAACAATTGCGACCCCAAAAGCCAGAGCGAGAGAGAGAAAAAAAATACGTGTATGTGGCGTAGCATCCCTTGCCGGGGCGATAAAAAAAAGGCCACTTGCCCTATCCCTATCCGATCCGGCTTCGCCGCCACGGATCCGGCCACGGTTCGATCCGATCCAATAATAGATTAGCGGCGTGATGTGCGAGCCAATTTCGCAAAACAAACCCCTTTGGCCGGTCCGGTGCGGAAAACGACGCACTGTCTGGTGCGGTTCAACCTCCGGGCGGTTTCCACCATCCACCGTGCGGAAATTGGGAGGATATGATCGGGAATCCAGGGGAAGCGGGATCCGTATCCCGCTAGGCCTAGCCCAGGAAAGGAACCGAGCGTGCACGGGGTTATTGATCCACTCCGTGTGCCAGTGTGCGTGTGACTGGGACGCTTGTTGATTGTTGTTAATAGTCGATAGCCGTTCCGATCGGAGACCTGCGCGATGATGATGCCGATGACGATGACGATGACGACGATGGAGCCCGAGGAGCCTCATGATGGGTGATTTATAGCGAGGCATAGAACAAATGAAACGAGAGACCATCAACGAGCTCACGGAGTGTTCTCAGAGTGGGGTTTGAAGACGTTGCAAAAAATCAACGAACCCCCCCGTTCTTGGCGTGCCGATTCTTCCTTTACATGAAAAGATCCCCGGTCTGGGCTGGCTGTGCAGGCATTATGTAAAAGCGGTAATGACTCCGGGACGCCTGCTCCGCAGCGATCGTCTCGTGCGACTGCGTTTGACGAACTCCCGAAGCATCGACGGTGACTAGTAGGGTATTGGAGTAAAAAACGAAAAACCAAACCCCGACGCAACATGCATCTCGTGCGGTGGTGCCTGCGGGCGTTCGAACCTCCCCCCCTCCCGGACCGGTTGCGTCCCTACAATGTTGCGTTGCGTTTCGCGCCTGCGCCACGGATCGAACTATGCGAAGGGCATCCAACTAGGGCAGAGGCTAGATCGCGAGGTAGACGTCCCGGTTGTCCCGTTGTGCAAACCGCCCGCCTCCAGCCCAGCGAAGATGGTCCTGTTGGATCTAGCGGAGGGGTTGGGGTGGTGGTGGTGGAGGTGATGCTGTAAGTCATAAAATTTAATTTATCTCCCCAACTCCCCGATGAACCCTTTGCCGTCGTGCTTACAACGACCGGAGCGAGCAAGATCAGCTCACCTAACCAGTTTTTCGTTCTCGTTCGTACCCACCGTGTCCGCTGCCGGAGCACCTTCCTTTACGAGCTCTTGTTTCACGCGCCATCAGAACCTATCAGAACTAGGGCTCAGAACCTATTAAAAAACCCAACCCGAACCCTGGCACCGCTCATACCTCTAAAAAAGCAAAAAAAAACTCGTTGCCGGATGAACTTGCGACGAACCACGTCCACTGTGATTATCTAATCACGAACGCGTTTTGCGGAGCGTTGCACGTAATGAAGCGGATTGAAAAGCCTAGCCTACGAAATAAACACAAACACCCGGGTCATCCCGCTGCAGACAGAACGCCCCGGCACCGTGATCGTGACCTAACGGAAAGATGCCATGAACCGTAGCGAGCTTCTCGTTCGCACCAGAACGGAACCTGCGGCACCGGTGACGACCGCGGAAGCACCTTTATTTTGCGTTTCTGTCAGCCGGGCGCGATCGGTCTACAATTTCGATCGGAGCACGGTCCGGCGCGGTTCCTCTTCTGCCGACCTTCAACTGTCAAAAAAAAATCGGTATGCGGCTGGCCGCATCGTGAGAAATTCTTCCGCCAGTCGCCCGTGCCGCATCATCGGAAATAATAAGTTACGGCCGGCACCCGGTTCGGCCTGGGTTCGATCACATTCGCCCGGCACAAAACGCGCCAGAATGCTCGCGCATAACCCATCAATTATTTCAAGGGGAGGATGGGAATGGGAGGGGGAAGGGCGTTTGGTTTCGGTGAACACCCGAAATTGTAGCCTGTAGCGCGCATGCTTTATGGCTTCATTATGAGGATATGCTCGGTAAACAGGATCAAAGCATTGTTTTTCGATCATGTTTTTCGGACGGTGATTAAGATGAAATATTCTTGTGAGTACTCATTTTTTATGGACATTGGAATTTACGGCAAGGCGTAATATTATATTTGGGTAGGGTATAGTGTAGTTGAAATTATGTTCTGCTTGAGCTACGATGAAACTGTGAACCAAACTTAGAATTTAAAGTAGAAAAAAATTGTAAAACAACCCCTGTCTTAGACCATGTCGGTATAATGGTGTAACTCAATTGAAAAAAATGTGTGTCCTTTGTGTTTCATTCCCATCCTGATTTGCTGGGATTTTTATTTCCCCTGTTTTTTGTGTTTGCTTCATTTTATTTATTTAATTTAAGAGTTTTTGTGTATGTTTTCGTCATTTAAAATTGCCATATTTAATACGCAAAAAGTAGTCGAAAATTAGTACTTTTATGTTAATAATTGATAAAATTGTTAACGACAATTTCTTTAAAAAATTAAAAAAATGCTAAATAATGAAATTTAAAATTGGATCTTCATTTAACATTATGTTTATAACAGCAGAAACATTTAGTAGATTAGAAAAAAAAATCACCGTTCTATAAGATAGAAACAAACAAATTATGTTTATTTTTTTCTACATTTTGATAAAAAAAATACTGATACCATCAAAAGTATTTTTGAAAAAATTAAACAGAAATGCCACGAGCTCCACGAGATAATTCACATTTTCAAAGCAAAACATTGTACATGTTTTTCCTCTCATAAACATGGACGGGCGCAGCAAACTCACGTGAGAAAGATGTTCCGATCCTCTGGCGTGCTTTCCTTCTCACGAGTTTTTATCGTTTTTTTTTCAAGCTCTGCGTCATCGCTCCGGTGCGGTTGTTGACGCGTTTTTTTTTCTCGCAGAGACCACCACCAAACCACATATGGCATGAAATTAGCCTACGTTGCTGGAACCATCTGCATCGGTTGTCGGTGAGGGGTTGCGAAATGCATTGAAATTAGTTCCAAAAATTGCTGTGAGAAAACGATTCATGTCTGATCTGTTGAAAACATAGAAATTGATTGAGTTTTATTGTAAATGTTGTGCTGTGTCTAACTAATAATTTGCTAAAAATCTCTATCCACCTTCAAATACTGTGCAAACCGTTTCCAGCCCAACAAACAAGAGCGCACACGCGTTTGGTGACCTAATGGCACCGACGTTTCGAAAACGTACGGAGGTGGGGACGGGAGTCCCACGTCGTGCCGACCGCGGAGAGGACCGCGTCGGTTAGAAGTCAAGGTTTTTCTTCACCATCATCATCATCGTTGCCGCTGTTGCCGGTGCTGCTGGTCGGTCGAGCAGCGCGGCCAGGGTCAATGGCAGTCGGAAACACACCAGCGCATCAGCAAGCATTATGAGCGGTGAATCCTCACCCCTACCTCCCATTCCAGCAACCGATCGTCTCGTTGTAGAGCAAGCAAAACCTGCGTGCGTGCCTCTGAAGCCGGTTGCAAAACTCGCAGCACCAGCAGCAGCAGGTTGGAACGGCTGGTGTTATGCTGTGTTTTGTGTGAGTCGCTTGTTGTTGTTCTTGTTGCTTTGCTCACCTCTTCGCCATCGCGAAGCAACCCTGTGGAAGCGCACAGTTTTGTTTGGGTTTGCTATGCACAGTGCTATGCCAGGAAGCAGCAATGCTTTATTAAAATCGAAAATGAAAACTCTTGTGGTACGTTTCTGATGCGGCTTGTGAGCAACAGAAAGCATGATTCAAGAGAAAACCCGATGCCGCAAGTGCCGCAGAGCATTTGTTTCATGAACAATTAAATAATATAGCTTTAATTATGCTGTTAATTACGCATTTGTGATTGAGGTTAGAAGCAGGAATATGCCGAAAAAAGTAGTTTTTGCAAAAAATGTTCTTTAGGTTGATAGCTACTCATAACACGTTGATATCATTTGAATATTAATTTTTTTTTCCTCTTTGTAGAATCTTTTGAAGTAAGTTAACGTTTGGAAAGTTGTCTTTTAACAAAAATGTTTGATTTTTTCTCTAAAAATAGTGCTCACAATCATCCTGAAAGATAAACTCTTACCAACCTTACCAATCTTGTTGGTTAAGCTGAGTTTCATCAAAGTGTCTGACTTATCATTGATTGGTTAGAGCTTGCTTAAAAAAAAGGGTAAAAACTAAAATGCTTAGTACCAGATCGATAAAACACCAAACCTAGCACTGGACTCAGACTTTGAAAAAATCAGAAAAAATATTAGAAAATTGTAAAAAAAACTGGAAGATTTTCTTAATGAAAATTCTTAAACTTAATATTAATATTACACAATATTTTAAAACGAACAATATTTTAATAATAAAATATTTAAATAAAATTTTCTCCTACGTTGTGAGGAGTTTTCAACTCCTTTGCTTTACACCTATCTTCTCCTGCGTTTCATGCACCCGATTGCATCATACGAAAACATAACGATTCGATTATAGAATTTTCCGATGCGTAACTTTCCAATGAGTCTAGAACCATGCTAGGCGAAGAGAACAGCATGCTTCATCCAGCAGCTAGACGATCAGCCACACCCACGTTCGATCGACTCCCCACAACTCCAGTCCTGCGAAGTAATTTTTATGTAATCATATTTGATGACATGTAATCGGTGATGCACGAACCCGAACGAACCTGTTCGTTCCGGTCGATTCTTAAGCCGTTCCCTCGCTAGCACACGCGAGAGAAGTTTGGCTCTTTCCTTTCGAACCATCATCCGCTCATCATCACGACCATCCACGGATATTTACAGCCCATACAGCGTCTGCGGTCAGCGTGACCGTGCGCTGTGTGATGCTCCGATCGAACCGTGGTGGAGATGTTTTTCGCAGATGGGCACGTATGTGTACACACCCATCCATGCGGACACTCCGATCACTGGTCCGATGGGGCGAGTGAGAGTTAAAGTCACGTCACGGATGCACTTTGACGCCCTCCAACATTTCGCACACCGGCGGTGTAATTGATTTTAAGTCACGCGTACGTGTCCGCATAAGGTGTTCGTGAAGGAGGTGGTGAAGAATTGGTTGTCTTTTTTCCGTCTAGAATTTTGTGTATTAATTCCACTCTCCGATAAATCGATTCGATTGTTTCACCTTTCGTGCCTTGAATGCAGCTTGACTGTCTTTTGTCATCTAACAGCGTACGATCGAGAAGAGAACATGAAGAATTTAATGTTCTTTCTCGTAGGTTGAGCGTCTTGCATATCTACACGTAGGAGCGCATGCGATCGATACGATCGATGTCGATCTATTCTTTGCCTGGGTTCTACTATTACCCCGCATTCGATGCCGTGTTTTGAGGTGATGTTTTCTTTCGTGCATGCCATATTTTATGTTGAACGTTTCTTTCGTGATGTCGAGGCTGAATAAGCTTATTCTGTTGGGGAAGGTTTTGAAAAGAGTAATATGATACAGAAATATGATCCTTCAGTCATTATAAATTGAACGTTATGAGACGTTCCACGATATAAAAGCCACAGATACAGTCTTTTAGTCTGAAGTCTCTTGATATTTGAAAACAGTCTTTCTGGACTACTTTTATTTTCATTCTATTATTTAAACATAAAATAAAATCACAACAGCCTCTCGGTGCTTTCAGGGAGCAAAAATTCATCAGAATCTTCGAAGGACAAATAAGGGATATTAATCGGTTGTATATACCTGAGCTGATGCCGTGCAAAGAATGTACACATTCGTTCGTGGAAGTGTGGACATAGACAACAACGTCAAAACAAAAACAAAACGAAAATCCACGACTAGTCCGACGCGGTGCTGTCCGCACCGACACAAAGGTGCTCGATGCGCGCGAAGACGATGAACCCGAACCCGCAGCGAAAATAAACGGAAACGTCACGGCAGAGACCGGACTGTTGTGGAGAAAAATCAAAACCGATTGCAATAAACAACATTTCAATTTACGACGACTGTTTGCGTAAATAATGGGTTTCCCGGGGGGTCGGAATCGGCATGACAGGTTCATAATGATCGTTGTAGGTTGCGATCTTCGTTTTGACCCTCGCGAGTGACACACCCACACACACACACACTCTTCTGGGTGGACGTAAAGAAAAACAGATCCGTTTGCTTCCTTCCGTGTTGTGAGTGCGTATTTGCGTACTTGTGTACACTTGTACACACATCACACACGCACAGACACCGTGACGGTCTAAAGAAGGGAGGTGAAAATAATTTAACACCCCACACTCGTGCACTGCCTGCCTCCCGGGCGGCGTTTGCTTGCCCTAAACGATGGTTGATGAATCATTCGCATTGTTTGGCTATGCAAAAGCGTCCGTCGCCTACGTTGATCTCGGTTGCCTATCTCGGTCGGCGGTCAGTGAACCCACGGTTGCATTGTTTGTGTCCAGGCCAGGTGACGATTCATCATAAAGCGCCGATCATTGAAGCGGTCCATCCAGCCGTCACCTGATCCGATCGAATCGAAACGGAACCCAACGAAGGATTGTTCTGCTTGCATACACATTTACGCGTCCGGTCCGTTTCAGAGCGTTGATATAGAACGTTAACCATTTTGCACAAACAGTCCATCTCGCACGCCGCTTACCAACTGACAATTAGTATTCCACCGGCGGAGCACTATTTGCGGTGATGTTGTTTGCAACCGTCAGCGAACCACGAGCAAATAAAAAGTAACAACTTGTCAACCCGCAGCTTCGGACGGGCCGGCTGCACGGGCTTCTTTCTGCAGACATCGGTCAATGTGCAAGCGTTTACACGCGTTCGCGGCCGTGCCCTGCGTGCAGATTGTTTTGCTTGCAACAAGAAAGACGAATCGCGTCGCTCACGCTCACGCTCATTCATCATTCTGTGCAGGACTAAAAGCGATTCTTTATGTTACATTTAACTCATATGAAAGCATTGTTCGATTTGTATAATGGCTGGATTTTATTGGTATGAAATTTGTTAAATGCCCAATACACAACATTTACAGCTGTCAGACTAATGAAGTCTAAAATAATGTGCGTAAAAAAAAACAAGCAGTGTTTTACGCGTTCTAATGCAAATAGAAAAATTTTAAACTAGAATGCATATTATTATCTGCATTTATATACCACTAGGAACAAAATTGTACATCATAAGTACACTTGAGCAGAACATGGTGTCATTACAGTTTTGGTGAAACTGAAAATAGCCAAACTGAACTCACCACATGATGGTAGTTTTTATTTCACTTTTTATTTAAATTATCGTTCCTATTGCATTCCATTATCAATCTAGATGTCCTACTTTGCACACAGCGAGCTATGAATTGTTCTAAATCGGTCTCATGTTGTTTAAGATTATCTCATTTTCGATCTCGTTAAATTGATGGACGTGATCGACCACATGATCACCGCACCGAAGCACCGCATGCATCTCTCTACCAATTGACCGCTAGTTACCGTTCTAACGGAATGTAAATTTCCAACATCCAACGTTCGCTGCTACCTTACAATTTTCCATCGAACTTTTCCCAGCCCCACGGCTCACGCCGTCCGATCCACATCCCGCGCAACTAGACGCTTACTCTAGATTTTCGAAACAGTTACCCCACCGGACGGAGCGTGGGCTACTATCGTTAAGCCCGCGAACCCGTGATTACAACCCCACCGCAATGAGTAGCACAAAAACCCACAAACCTTTCGAGTAGGCTGCGGCAGGCTCCCCAAAATCATCGCTAGCAAATCATCCAAATCATAGCAATCGGTGATTTGCGATCGTTGCGTTCGCGAGCCGATTGAATCCCTCCGCTGGAGGAAAGAATTCTGCGCGTCGGAACGAGTATTGCTGCTCGTTTAGAACTAGGTTAGGTGCATGCGTACTAAAAACGAATTGCGGCTGTTGACGGCACTGGATCGATTCGCGTTCCGGGTCGCTGCTTTTGGTTGAAATCTTCAGCACGAAAAAGCGAACACACACTCTCTTTCTTGAACCACAACCCGGTTATTAAGCGATCGCAATTTAAATTCTAAATTCCCCGCCCGTGCTCCAAGCGCGGTGAAGACGGGAAAGAAGTCTGAAAAAAGCGCTCCGTGAGTGACAGCTCGCCCGTGCCCGTTAACGAACTGGCGGGTTGCAGCGTTTCACCTAGTTCGGGTTCGCTTCTGTCAGAACACGCTCGGTCGTAGCCAACCCGGAAACAATCTTCGGACCTATCACTCAAAGGGCTTGAGTTGAACGGCTTGGCATATATT
>JXWZ01003206.1:0-12751 GCA_000956215.1 Anopheles farauti No. 4 | reverse complement strand
CATAAGTTCCAACATAATCGCCCGACATTAGGTTCGCATGGCGAGACACGGCACGGGCGGGATCCGGTTCGAAGGGCCAAATTTAGAATCTGAAGAATTGTCGAAACACCACAAAACCGTGCGTTGCGCGATGATGCGCTCCGGGAGAAATGCCCACTTAAGCATTGGAATGACTCTTAAAACCGGGAATCTTACATCACATGCACCATACACACACACACGCACACAAACTTACTTCATAGTGCAGCTTACGGAATGTCGAACAGTTGCTGTAGAGCTTCTCGTACACTGCCCGCATGGTGCCTCCTCCTGCTCCGGGCGGTTTGGCCTTCGGTGCGTAGTACGACATCGTGTGCAGGAAGGAAGGAAACAGGTTGAAAAGAGCAGGCTCACTCACACACACTTACACGCTTAAAAACACTGGAAGGAGGTGGGAGAGGCGGAGGCAAATATATCGCGGGTAGTCTAGCAGCTGACAACGCACAATCTACGGTTCGGGCTTCTCTTTCCGTCTCTCCTGCCCCTAACCTTCTTGCTTAAGGTCGTCCGCTAGATACGCTTGCTAACCGCGCGGAAGAAGGTTCTAGCATTGACGAACAAAAAAAAAACAAACTTAAATTCACATCAAAAACGGTCACTAACGGCCACTTCTCGGAACTACCCGGAACAGGCCACTTCGAAAACGTGCGTATCACGCTTCAGCGAAATCGGACTTCGGGAAGGTTATTCCGGATTTTTTTTTTCGTGCTATTCGAAGTATGCACGTCGCCGTCGTTTTAGAGCCAAAATCACACAGCGGTCGGTTGCCCGTAGCAACGCACAAGTTAGCCACTATCAGGGAGTAATTACGATGCGCACGGCATCGCCGGCTTTTGCATCGGTTTCTTCAGGGACGGTGTCGAGTTGTAGACGCGGCACAAGTTCATCGAACGCGCTCGGTTCCACCGCCAAACACCCCTTTCGCGTTGCACGGGAGCCGTAATATTCAAACATCCACCACCTCTTCCTCACTGGCACTGACTACAGTCACGAACCTTGCATGCCCTTTTTGCTGCCGGTACATGCGAGCGTTCCGCACTATTGTTTCCTTATCACTCGCGCACACACCACTCTCTTTCACACTTCGCGGTGGGAGGGAGGGGGTGCACTTTTATCACCTGCACTGTTTGTCTGCTCTAATTGATTGGCTTTATCACGTACGCACACGCTGCCCGAGAGATGCAGAGGAGAATTCAAACTTGCGTCTCAGGGCGCTAACGGCGAGTTCGGAAAACTGCCGCGATCTCGAACGCAGATGGACTTTGTTTGCTAACGCTCGCGACGCGAGGAGGCGATTCGACGAATTCCGCCACCGCCACAAAACAATAGCGACGCCGCGCTCGTTCGCTGTACCTGTGGGCGCTCTCGCGCTCTTGTGCAGGGCTCGGCAAAGGGCCATCCGAAAATGAAACGAATATACTGCTGACAATTTTTGTTTTGTTTTGGGAGAATTGAATTGAATTTTTATTGATTTTTCTTTACATATTACATTGGTATAAAAGCTAGAATATTATTGGGCAGGTCTCAAGAATGTTTTTTTGTATTTTATCTAAAGGACATAAAACACATTTTTTAGTACTGAACTGGCACTGGACTGAATAAATTACTAGCACATACAAATATTGACAAAATCAAATTTATCTTCGTCAGTCCAAGAGCGCCGGTAATCCAAGTGTGCTGTTTTTTCGTTTTAAAATCTTAGAAACATTAAATAGTTCCTCCACTTTTAAGACCTCCAAATGATGAAATAATTTTTATCAACACATTAATCGTCTGAAAATAAAAGATTTAAGATCATCTCAACCTACAACGAAGAGCAAAGGGTTAATTAACCGGGAAGCGTATTACAACAAGCGTGAATTGTTTCTTGTTTTTGGAAGTTGCTCAACCCTGACAAATGCCGCGCTCATCTCTCGCAAAACTAGCAAGAAAGCGAATTGATCAGCGAGGAATCTCTCTCACTCTCTTTTTTTCCTTTCTCTCTCTCTCCCTCTCGCTTCGCCGTGCCGTGTCGATCGTGCATTTGTTGTGATTCTGTTATGTGCACCGAAGTGCAACACGGTAACGCGAAGCAACACGCGTAGGAGAAGCTTAGGCACTTTTACTAATTAAAACTACGTGAGTCATCCCAGAATCGCGTATTTTTTATTCTATTGTTGAAGAAGGGGAACATATATCTTTAATTTTAGAATGTTAAAGAAATAAAGTAACTGAAATGCTAATGTTTGTGCTAGCTAAAAAGTAAACAAATCATAAAAGTGTCACCAAATCTCCTATTCTCATTTCCTTCTCTCTCTTCTCTCTTCGTTTAACAAGTGCGAGAGCGGTTTCTACACGCATGTATTGGTGATCTTCCGATAGTCGTAGGTCGGGAAAGAAAACAAATTTTAAACGTAAATCCTCCGCCACCCACCCGCTCTTCGCCTGCCGAACAATCCGCGTTTCCCACCCCTGTCCGTTAGGGGTCGGAATGGTTTGCTGTATTGTTGTTGCTTGGTGGTAGTTTTCCAACTTTCCCTCACATTTCACGTGCCAGCCAGCTCATCGTAGTCGATCTTTCGAGAGGTTTTGTGCGCTTGTGTGTGTGTTTCCGGTGTTTGCATGTGTGCGATGTGCAACTATTTTCCACCGATCGCATCCCTACTCACCCCTCTACCCCACCGGGTTGTTGTGAGGGGCAGGCAAAAAAAACAACAACAAAAAGCAGGAAACCACCACGCTCGAGACGGCCGGTTGTCGAAAGCGGAAGCATAACATAGCGTCTTTGAAAGCACCTCTTGAGCGATTGAGCTCGGCGATCGATTGGAATGCGATCTGCGGTTGTTCGGATACGCGAATGAAATTAATTGTGAATTCCTGCACGCAGTAAGGGATGCATAATTTTAATTTTATTCACGACACATGCAACCGGCTCCTTTCAACACAAAACGTAACATATAATTCTATTCCACCATTTTTCCACACACGAAGAAACCGCTCGGCTACATGACATTGAAACGTACACCAGAAACTTCTCGAAACATCGTCGCTTCAACAGACGATGAAATCCAATTACGCTTGAATCATTCGGCCGTGCTCAATTTCCTAGCCTTCAACTGCCATTCCTACGCAGCATTGTAGTCCCATCGGGGGCATCGGCATCTGCGGCTAGCCGCCAGGTCCTACTGTAGAGAAACAGTAAACTTTCTGACCCAGTAACGTAGTAAGTAAGTGGTATGGAATTTCTGGGAGCGACTTTTCCCCCGCTTCGTTCCCGGGGAAAAGTTCGTTCTAAACGGGAAAATTCAAACCTCGACGTAGCACCATTCGATTCGTGTATAAATTATGCATAATAACTGACCGAACGTCGAACGGATGCAAAGCATCGGGAGTGCCGAGGGGGGTAGAACAGGTGTAATTGAAAATTAAACACTATGGGCAACTTCCACGCGTTTGACGGTTCATATATTTGTTGTCCATGAAAGATAAAAAAAAAACAATTAGCTGCCATACGCAAGCATTGACTTCAATATTCTTGTGCACTGCAAGGGGTTTCACGTATTTGACACACATTTCCCTTCTATCAGGAATGCCCCAGACTCATTGTCTCATGACTCATTGTCTGAGCATTTGGCGAACGGCGGCAGAACGCGGAATGATGGAATGTAAACTAAATGGTGCAACTCGATCAGTTCGTCAAAGTATGACGTTCATTAGGGTTTGATTTAGTAGCATCAAATTTCTTTATGCTTGAAGACCAGAACCTGATTTAAACTCGTCACTTGGTGTAAGGATCGCATGAACACTAACTAAATTGTTCAAATTTCGTTATTTTGAGGTAAACCTGTATTTTTTTTATTATTCATCAACTGTTCTTGAAAAAGTCGTTTACCATTTCTTAGACGACAAATTGTTTTCTTTGAAAATCCTCTTGTGAGTTTCCCAGCTGTGTTAGGTGCCAAAAAAAAAATTTTTTTTTAATTACATTTGCATTACAAATTCTAGTAATTTTTATGTAACCCGTCTATAGACCTACATTTATAGTAAAATTACTGTTTTTAAAAATTTTTTTTACTAAAACTATCGCCAAAAAAAAAACAATCGAAAATCAAAATTAACGTGTTTTTTTTATCATAATTGCTAATACCAAAGCCTACCATGGTTAAAATCCATTTGGATTAGTATCATGACAGATGCACTTTGTATTTAATACTCTTTTCTAGGCAACTCCATGCCTTTGTTCTTCAGGCAGGATCTTCTTCTGTAAAAATCCTTACTATGTTACAATACAGGGAGTAAGACAAACATATGTTTCTTAAAAACATTCCGATCTATTACGCATATTCCTTTTTTATACGCAGTACACTATCGAATACTTAAGTTATTCAATCGAATCGAATACTTAATCTTAACCCAATCACAAGGCAATCCCTTCCGTAGCACTGCCTTCACCGCGGAAGAGACAACAATCAACGATCGCTCATTTCATTCAATTAGCGGCGAACCGGAAGCCCGCTCATCCTGCCCCTTCCCCCGCCTTGCTTCCGGTACATCATTGGCGCTGCAGGAAGTGACACCATCGCTCGGAATCAGGATTAAAGCACCGCTCGCTCGCTCGCTCCCGCTGCTCAGATTGGCAGTTATTTGCTCACAAAATGCAGCAAAACGCCACGACCGAATGGCACGGGGGAAAAAGGATATCCATTACCGCCGCGTACGGCAGTTTGCTTCGCTTCCCTTTTTCAACCCGGTCGTCTCGGGGCGGGAGCTGTGGTCGTTTGTACACGTCACAGACACAATAATCGGCGTGGCGTGACGTGTGCGCCCATTTCCTTGACCTAATTCGCTGGTGGTTGCAATCATGCAATCCTTTCCGTATATTCGTGTTTTTCCGCATTGTAATTCTGGACCGGTCAAGCGCCCGGCTCCCGGATCGCTCTACAGGTTTCTCCGCCGCGGCGTTGACCCATTGACCGGTAAACCTTTTACCATTCGTTCGTGATGGTTGCGTCGCAGGATATGTTTTGACGTATCCTTGCTGATGGATACGGTCCGGTGTGTGTGTGTGAGCGCGCACATGATTGATGGTGATAAAAAAATAATTTATAGTGACATTTCCCAAGATTGCTTGTCTCGTCGGAAGGAACTAGTTCGGCTAGTTTTCACACACTGAAACGCAGTTTCAACGGAAAGCTACACCTTTGATGCGAAGTATAAAATGATTGCGTGTAAAGTAAAGTTACAATCACTATCATCCCAGTTCCTAACTTGCTCTAGCTTGTCGCTAGCTGTGACGTCAACTATAATTTACTGTTCGCTCCCTGACGGTAGTTCACGCCCACCCGGCCCGACTGCTCGTCCGAGTTGTATTATCAAAGTGGAACTAAAACAATAAGCGAGCGCAGTAAATCAACGGGCAGTCGCGGGCGCACGAACGACACACCTTGGCGACGATTTGGCATATATCCAGAAGGAGTAAATTTCGAAGACACACAGAAGTCAGCAGCACCTGTGACTGGGTAATTCCGTTCGAACGATTGCATGCTAGCGGGATGGTAAAGTTGGGCAAGGAGGAGTCATTAACGGTCGGACTACACCCAGCGTTAATATTCACGTGCAGGGCATTAACGGTTGAGCAAAGATGAGGTTACAATAAAGAAGATACGTTCGGTTTCCTCGAATATTTGTTCGACGATGTCGTCAAGAGTAATGAGGGGTAGTATCTATAATGATATGCTTGTATGTCGTACTACTATCGGTTGATTGACAACACATTTGCTTGTAGTTTACCATAATAGAAAGACTAAATGTTTCTCGTCACGTACTGATTTAAAGCATTTTCATAACTAACGACTAGTTTTCGTTCTCATTAAACACTGTTACTGGTATGTTTTTACGCTGACTTTTCCCCCTTTACAACAAGGGGAAACGTTAGTTTCCATTATTCGGCTCTGTCACTCGTTTCATGACTCGGCACGTACACGCGGAGTTGACCTTTAACGGGCGGTGGTGGGTTGGAACATAATGAGGTGGAAGATATGGTCCACGGCACAGTTTAACGGTGTCCGCGTTGCCCAATAGTTCCATACATGCGCTTTTCGTTGCTTCATATTGCTTTCGTTTGTGGGAAAAGTTACGCTTCGAGGCGTCCATTATTAGTGACTGCGATGAGCGGTTAACAAAATGGTCAGAACGGAATATTTTTAAAAATATAAATGCACCTTACAAGAATGGTTTAAATAATACTGAGAATTCTCATAAATATTTTTTGCATTTTCCTTGCAAACTATGCATCTACTCATTATTTTTCCACCTGTCACTATGTCTACCTGTCAAACGAGTTGTGCACAGTGTGCTTAACCGTCGGACATAATGTACATCAACAAATAGCATTTTTTGGTGTTTACCTCCCATTGCATTTCATGGAAGATACTGTTCGTACTAAACGGAATTTTCACCTTTTGAATCGCTTTTAAGAAGTGCACGTGATTTCAACTAGCAACTTGTGAACCTTATCTTGTACGTAAAGTAGGTTGATAAGACAACTAAATCCATGCGTAGGAATGGCGATAATCTTATCACCTCCGCGAAAGAATGATGCGATCACTGTGCGGTTTCCACCTACCTTCTTGAGTAATGGCAAATAGGCCCGAGGGCGCACAATGATTCACCACCATTGCTTTGGTGATGCATTGAAACGATTGGATGATGAATCACTTTGAAGCGAACGAGATGTGTGACACCGGTTAAATCATCTTTTTAATATGAACACTCCATCCGCGCTGGGAGATGAATCGGATCGCTACGAGATGACTGATTCTCAGAAATCGACAGATTAATGATTCGTTGTTGGTTGTTTTTTTTCCGCCTATGAACCAATTGGTTATGCAAAACTTATTAGTCCTCAAAAGTGTATGAATTTAAATTATTTGATGGAATTTTTCGTACTAAAACGCTTCAAATATAGTTCCGTGACCAAATTTGTAGAATAACACTGGCGCTTTATCTGCCTGGTTTTCTATCCAACATTTCCCAGGCTAACGAACACCAAAGGCTGCCAGAGAGCTGTGAAAAGCAAGCTCCATCCATAAGAGAGCTAATAGCAAACTCACCTCGAGATCACGACCACGCATCGAACTAGAAATCTGTTGCAATGATTTTGTATCATTTACGACATCGCCTTTTTTAAGTCGATTTTTTCGTTGTTGTTGCTATTGCTCCATTTATTGTGGTGGAAAAACGCCTCTGCCTGCCCTCGCGTGGAACGTTAACGAACGGAAAACATCCGCCCCGTGCGGACCATATGGCCTTCACCGTGGAAGTCGAGAGATCGGACGGATTCCAGAAGTCGGTGAGATACAGTGCAAAAGCCTTGACCGACGACGCGCTCAAGTGGAACCACCGAAAACTGTACTATTCGCAGATTTGTCAGTAGCCAGGGTGTTAATGTTTTAGAAATAGTCCAATTAATGGAACCAAATGCTCGTATCTCCAACACGCGCCCAGTAAGGTAGTTTACTTGTTTGCACTGTTTGCTGTCCCCACAACAAGCAGATCTGCAAGTCAGCTGTCGAAGAATCGCTGTTCCTACACCAAACCGCTCGGTTTCGGATGTTGGTGACGTTGCTGTCACTCCTTTGCACGCCGCTGTTTGCGTAATTCCGCGAATGTTTATGAATGAAATTTAAAAATAGTCCCATCGGCTGAAACTGCTACGACGATTTACTGCATGCCGCATCGTCGTGCCTTTCACCCTGTTCGTACCATGAAGGTTTTGTCTGAGGAGATAGTTCATTCATAATATTGGCCCATTGGCATGAGAAGGCAGAACTAGCATAGCATTACAGGAAATAAGGGAAATGAGGTGACATGAAAACGACTGACACTGACGATTTGGAATTCGGAATGCATGCGTTCTAGGGGAACTTGGAAAAATTCGATGAGTTTAGCTAAGAATAGAATTTCCACAGAATTAGGTTGCGAATCTATGCTACAATAGATCATTGAAGTTCTATTTCCGAAGCTATTTTCGCGTTCTGTTCTTCTTCGATGTTGATCAACTACTAACTTTGTAAAATATACACATGAAATGAATTAGTTAAAAACAATTTGCTGAAGATGAATCGATTGTTATTGCGCCATCCATTGATATTGCAAGCTTCGTGAAACAGTTGCAAAGGGTTTTTTTTGCGTATGCCATTGAAACATGTTTTCATCATCGAACAACACTGCTATATAACCCTTCCATTGCAATAGCCGAATGTATGCACCTTCTTATCAAGGTGCGCTCGTATTGGGTGTGGGTTAACGCACCAGCGGAACACACATTCCAACATAACACACCTTCAAACGATACATTATTTTCATACCGTTCCTCATGATTTGCAGCAAAAATAAAAAAAAAACAAAATAAAATGAAACTATCAAACCGATAACGCACTCACCATTACGACGGTGTCTGTATCCACATTTGGAGCATTTTTAGTATATCCTCTGGTGTTAATTTCCATGCCGATGACTATGTTTTACTTTACTGTTTCTGTTCTTTTTTTTTTTGTTTGTTGCTCTCGCAATCAAGCTGTACCCAACGCTGGGTTGCTGTTCTGCTTCGTTGGCTGGCAGTAGACGACCTTTCCTTTGGGACGCGGATGACGACACCTGTGGACACGACCGTACGAACGAACACAATACACGTCGACCGCACACTTGTGAAATTCGTAAATTTGCGTTCGAACTCTTTATTTCTTTGGCTCAAATGCACCAAACTTGATATGATTCACTGTTTGGATCTTATTTTAGCACACTTTTGAACGGCGCGCACGTTGCCAACATGGCTTTAATTCACCAAAACGCCGTACAAAACACTCTATTTGGATTGCTTTAAGGCACATAAGCTGGCACAGCGTCGGTTTTGTACACTAGACAACGAAGCGGGCTTCTTTTTAATAGAAGAGTCCAAAAAACGACACACAATACAACCCGTACATGCCGGTTCAAAACACGGTGCGAGCTGCACTCACAATAACAGAGTAACCGACGCCGTACACTTAGCCGACCTACGACTACTTTTTGCTACTTTTTGAGTTAGACTGAACGTAAACAACGGACCGCGTGTGTACGGGCACCATCAGCGCTACGCCCGTCTCTTTCCCTCTCGAATGCATATACACGCGTGTTCAGCACACTAGCAGCGCGCTTGGAATGAGATAAGCGTACAACGCTCGCGTTGGAGACAAGTGTGCCAATTGTTGTTTATAATATTTTCTTATTGAGCAGTCTATTTTGGGAAAAATCACATTTTTTATTGTTCAAAAGTAAATTGTGGTCGATATTATAGAAAAAGATGATTTGTTTTAAGTTTTTTTTAAACAAATGTTCCATAAATATTTTCTATTTCTTCGTTTACTATACACTCTATTAGCTTGTTGCTAGCTCAAAATAAAAAAACTGTTTTCTTATTATTAAATTTAAAATTTGTTATACGAACTGTATGGGTCACCGATAAAAGTTTTTCTGATCACAGCATTGACTGCAGTAAATTCTATAATTTTTCGATAAAAACGCCATTGCCATTTCAAGCATCAAATCTATAGTTACCAATTTTCTTTCCGTTGTTCAATCATATATTTTAGAACTTAAATCAAATCACACAATACCCAATACGCGCAGAATGTATGCAATCTTTATAACATCAATTATTCGTACAGTTCTTGGGCAGTGGGATGAATGTATGCAAGCCCGCCGAACTGGTTGAACGACACAAACACCACTAGTGGACGATTACCGAACTAAGCAACTGTCAAATCGTGCATATTGTAAACAAACAAATTAACGCGCTTCAGCGAGCGACGCATATCTGTGTTTTCCTATTAATTCAGAAAATTAGTGATAAAATCTATCAAATATGCTGCATCTGCAAGGCTATGGCAGTAGTGCCAGTGATAGTGAACCGGAAGACACCAAAAAGCCGGAGGAAAAACAAGCAACACAAACGGAAACGTCGGCAGATGCCACAGCCCACCTGAAGCCTGTCGATACTCAGTATTCCGTCGGCAAATCGCTGGAAGTATGCGCTGCCCCACTGGTGGTGCCGATGGTAAGTTATTCATTGTTTTATGTGCAGTGTGCGGTGTTTGATTGTAAAATATTCTCATCACAGGGCCAAGCGGAGGTGTCTCGAGCCATTGCATCGACCGTGAAGGAAATCAGCTACAACCCACGCTACGAAGAGCTGTTCGCTCCGGTCGCTGGTCCGGAGAATCCATTCCTGACGCAGCAAATGAGAGCGCCGAAGAATATGCTTACCGGATTCGTGGAAAATGCTCACATCAGCGATTTTCAGTTCGAAAATCAGCGCAAAACGTTCCACAGCTACGGGTACGCATTGGATCCTTCCGTGGACGGGAAAGGTACCGCAACGGAGGAGGGTCCTAGTTACGTGGGTCATCTGCAGGCCGCATATGATACGGACGGAGCGACTGTGTTCGAATCGTCGAAAGCAAAAGTAAACGCCGGCGACAAGCGAAAGCGCGTTAAGAACGACGATCCCGAGGATGTGGAAGGATTCCTTGCTCCTTGGGGCAAGTATGAAGACGAACAAACGGTGGCACGACCGAACGAGAAAGAACGGGCGGAAATTGAGGAAATGATGGCGAAGAAACACCGTCGTCATAAGGTGAAGGAAGACAAACCGATCGAAGAGAAATCGATCCTGCACAGTGAGTGTTTGCTTTTCGTGCTCGTCGTGTGTGCATCATCTTTAACGATGTATTTATCTTTTTTGCAGTCAAAGATGCCTTCGATTACCAGGGCCGTTCGTTCCTGCATCCTCCGCACGATGTGGGTGTTAATCTACGCAAAGCGGGCGCACCGGATCGTTGCTTCCTACCAAAGGCGCATATTCATTCCTGGACGGGACACACGAAGGGTATTTCGGCAATCCGGTGGTTCCCTGTTTCAGCCCACTTGTTGCTCTCCTGTAGTATGGATGCACGTGTGAAGCTTTGGGAGGTGTATAACGAACGACGCTGCGTGCAGACGTACTCGGGCCACAGGCAAGCGGTACGCGATGTCAGCTTCAACAATAGTGGCGAACGGTTCATCTCCGCTGGCTACGATCGGTACCTGAAGCTGTGGGACACGGAAACTGGAGACGTTATATCAAGATTCAACTCACGCAAGATTCCATTCTGCGTCAAGTTCCATCCAGACTTTAACAAACAGCATCTCTTTGTTGCCGGAACGTCCGATAAGAAGATTATCTGCGTAAGTAAAGCATTTTTCAAATAGTTTAAGTGACGGAAACTAACATTTATTTTCTTTTTGACATTTCTTTCTCTTCAGTGGGATACACGCAGCGGCGAGGTAGTGCAAGAGTACGATCGGCATCTTGGTGCAGTCAACAGTATCACCTTCGTCGACGAAAACCGTCGCTTCGTGACGACCTCTGACGACAAGAGTTTGCGCGTCTGGGAGTGGGACATCCCGGTCGACATGAAGTACATCGCCGATCCGACGATGCATTCGATGCCGGCGGTTACGCTCGCACCGAACGGTAAGTGGCTGGCGTGTCAGAGCCTCGACAACAAGATCGTCATCTTCTCGGCCATCAATCGGTTCAAGATGAATCGCAAGAAAACGTTCACCGGCCATATGGTGTCGGGGTACGCGTGTAATTTGGATTTCTCACCCGACATGAGCTACCTGGTGTCCGGGGATGGTGACGGCAAGTGCTACATCTGGGATTGGAAGACGACGAAGCTGTACAAGAAGTGGCAAGCGCACGATAACGTTTGCATCTCGACGCTCTGGCATCCGCACGAGGCCAGCAAGCTCGTGACTGCTGGATGGGATGGACTAATAAAGTACTGGGATTGAATGACGTACCGGCGTCAGTGGACGCGTTGGGCGTGTGATTATGTAAAAAATATGTGTATTTTGTATTATTCGTAAGTTCATTCGAATTTGTTGCGTAGAGATAAGAGGAAGAATCGCTTCCAACAAAAAGAAAGAGATTTCGTTAAATTAATATTGAGTCTACACCTCTAAAGCTAATGTAAGTATTGAGAATATGTGTAGAAAAGATTTTCTAGACTATAATATATTCGGTCAGTTGTCTGCAGCCTTGTGCATATCTTTGCATCAATTTTCTTCCCACATCAGGTGTGTACTGATCGATGACAGTTAAAGTATTGGACAAGTTTCATTCAAATGGACAAGATCATTACATCAAAGTAGTTGCAATTCTACAGAATAACATAAAATTATCATTATTTATTCTATTTTCTTTCATAAAAAATTCAAATAAAAATCCCGTGTATTTTTAAATGTTAAAAATATATTAAAAATGCTCTTAACTCATAATGCTTAATTGCAACAATTAATCAGTCTTTGGGTACAGCAATCACACGATCGCCTTCTTTGTCCGAATCTACATCTACATGGCAGATCAGATGGCAGGTTTCACTCTTCGCAAACACGTTTCACAGAACTTCTCAATGCCGCAACACGTTCAGATAAATCTTGGGCTTCGGTGAAGGCGGAACCGTCGTGAAGAAACGACAGAACGTGCACGGTCGCAGCTGGTTTTGCGTGAACGTTTTCCGCTTTCCGCCGTTGATACCTCCCTCAGGTACGACGGGAGGCTCCTGTTCGAGTAGATTGTCACGCTTTCGGTGGTGTTTGTCGTCACTCGGAATGATCGAAATTTGGCGCAATCCAGAGGCTGATGGAA
>JXWZ01003205.1:0-12849 GCA_000956215.1 Anopheles farauti No. 4 | reverse complement strand
AGAGAGAGAGAGAGAGTGCACGCGAATTTAAACGTGAAATGAAACTGATGCCCTACACCAAAACGGGCAAGGTTAGCCGATATAACTAATGACTTCGTATACAACTCAACCTAAGCGCAAACAAAAAAAAAAAGCAGAACAAGACGTAGCGCGAAAGATGCGTGTGTGGCTGTATTTAGCACATGTTTTTGGTATAACCCGGCGCCGTCGTCACCGCAGCTGACGACACTGGCGCGAAAGAACCTTCCCCCGTTTCAATTTCGTAAATACGCAAATAAACATTTCACTATCGTTTGAACTAATAAGCAGAGGGGTCCGGTAGTATGAGCTTTCTTTTTGTCATCAATCATGAGCAATCGAGAAAAAAACGAATCCGAACGTTTCACATCGTATTGTTTTATTTGGATTTCTTTTTTTATATTTTAATTCGTTCACATTCAACGCAACTGTGTTGTTTACATCGTTCCATCGCTTGAGGAGGGCACAAATCAGCAGGGTTTTGTACCGTACGAGGTTTGCTTTGTCGTTAACTTTATCTTAGAACTTTGCAAGCCACCCTTATGCTCAATGGGTGTGGGGTTTTGTTTCGAAAAAAAAAAATTTAAGTACGTTCGTTCTGATCCGTTCTGAGAAAGAGGTAAAACGGCGAATAAATGCACTATGTACGAATCTCCTCGTTTGCTAACAACATTTTTCGTACGAAAACGAATCCACTGAAACCGGTAAAGAAACCGCCTTGAATTACCATTTATAAATCTTCGGTGATAAATGGTTCAGTTTGTGTGTCCTGAAAATTGGAATCTTGGGGAAATTTTTCTTTAAAGCTTCTTTAATTTCTTCGCTTTGAGAATCAATGGATAATTTAAAGCCTATTTTTCCGCTTACCTTTAGTTTAGTTTCACGATTAACCAAAGCGGGAAATTTGAATTTAATATAACAAACTGCTGTTCTTCCGTATGTTCAATCGTAAAAGCATCTTACAAAAATTCGATCGAAATCGGGAAGTCGAAAAACCTTAAAGCAGCTGTGACACCAATGTGTCTATTGCTTCGTACGGAGCTTTTATCATTTTTAAATCAGTGAGACGGTCTTGAAAGCAAAACAAAATCGTTGATAGATTCAATCGTTTACTTATAGGAATCCATAGATAAATGATTATACAATTATATCGCAATTTTTTTAACAATTATTTCAAAACAAATTCTAAAGCTTTCATTTGGAAATGCATACGGATCACGTAGTGTTAGTTGAGGAGTTAGTTTATTCTAATACGAAAGCTATCGCTTGTTTCTACGGACATACACTCACACAACGGAGACACACAAAAGGGAAAGGATAACAAAACAAACAAAAAAAAAACTGGTAGTACAAAGGACAACACGTAAAAACTGCGTTGCATCGGAAGGATCATTGTCCGTTTGGCTTGCTCCAGCCATGTTTGCAGCAAAAAAAAACAAAGGGTACAGTATTTCGTGGCTTTAGTGTGGGTTTGAAATCTTTGGCACATTGGATTTTACTTTATGGGTGTGGTGTGTGATTGTGTGTATTCTTTTAATTAGTTTGTCGCTTGCCATCGCCACCTCTACGCTTCGTGTGTGTGTGTGTGTCTGTTAAAGCTCTATTTTATGTTTCCACTCTCAAAACCCGTTCGACACGGACGTGTGCGAACGGCATCTGAACGTACCGAAGGTGTGTATCGTTTTCGGAAGCAGGGGGAGGGTGGAGAGTCCGACGGATGGGTGATGTTTACCGAACGCCCATCCACCCGGGACACCGGACAAGGACAATCTTTTCAGCCCGGGAGCACTTTTCTTGTGCAAAATTTGTTGCCTCTTTCAACAACACCGACGACGACCAACTTTCGGGTCGGTGGTGTCTTCTGTTGTTCTTAATTTCTGTTTTGCTTGCCCTTCTTGTCCCGTTCGAATGGCGGTATGGGGCTGGGTGGGGCTAGAAAATGTCCTTCAATCAACTCTTCAACCGCTTTCCCTTCCCCCGGGGGACGGGACGCGCTTTCATGTACTGGGGGTTTTATTGACGTTCGCTTTCACTTTGGATACAAGCGACCCTGGTGGCTTTCCAACGCACGGGTTACACCTGCAGGACATCGTGTACTGCCCTTTCCTTCCCCTTGCGCCCCATCTGTTTACCCGCTCGGATGGGTGTGGTTGTATGTGTCCGGTGTAAAACTGTTTTTCCTACGCCTTTCGGTAGCTTCCCTACTGCTTCCGGAATCGGTGGAGGTCGCTTTTACCGTCCACCATGCCACCATTCGTCCCGCTTCCACTCGCCGTTGCACCGTCCATCGAATACGAGTGACCTCCTCCTCCTCCACCACCACCGCTCAGGATGGCGGAAGCCGATTGCCGACGGTTGTTGCGTTCGACCGCTTTGGCCGATATTTGCTGGGAACTGCGTACGACCGTCAGATAAACGGGCCGGTAGAGTGGCGCCAGGTCCCGGTGCTCGTTGTCGCTCACGTTGCAACCGTCGTACACCTCGCCCAGCAGGAACTCCGGCCCGATGTAGGTGCCGCCCTCGACGTGATCGATGGCAACATCTGGCGGAAAGGATGGGCGATAAAAGAAAAGGGTTGATTTTTTTTTGTGGAATGACGATAGTAGAAGTAAAAAAAAACGCGCATTTGTTGCCCGTTATAAACACGCGTAACAGCTTCTTCGGTCCCGCAGACGTTATGGCACCGGACCGGATTTACTATCCGCGTTCCTTTTTTCTTGCGGCAGAGCGCGGCCGGTTGAGTGATGCTTTAGGTAATCGTACATCGTAGAGAAAAAAAAATGCTCGTAGTAACTGTCCCAGTTTTTGCTATGTCAATAGAAAAAAAAATGAAGATTGACAGCCCGTCTTTTGGCCGTCGCTCACAAATTCACGTCGGGATTTATCTGTTCGCTTGCTAACTTTGACGGGTTTTCGGTCTATGCGTCATCGTAAACGATTTGTCCCACGGGGACGTTTGATGAGTGTGCCGAGTGTGCTCTTGGGGAATAAATTATTGGCATGGTCGCCAATTCATGGAAAACAGTTTTTCATTTCGAAAATAGTTTCCTTAAAGGATTAGGCTGAGCAGCAAACAGAGACCGAAGAATGACAGATAATCGCTAGAGGAAGTACTGAACTATTGCGTGTTTTTTTTTTTCAATAAATCGGTCAATTTTGATAGACATCTTTTTTGTTCCAAATATACTTGAAATAGCAGCTCTTATCCCTTCCGCAGTGGCTCTGGTTTGTGTCCCGGGAAACTGAACGCCTAGGTGTATGCAATGCATTTAATTCCCGCCGCGTATACTGCGATTTATTAAGCTAAATTATTAAATTAAAATTAAACTAGAATGAGGTACATTAATAGTGGAATTGAATAGCAAATTTGAATAGTGTAACTCATTTACAATAATTTGTTACTCGGGCACCCGCTCCGTTTCCTTGGCAACGTTCGCATGGCTTGCTGGAAACTTTTCCATCCGAATGTTCCATTTCGTCTCCGAACACGGGTGAGGAAAGCTTATATCAATACCACCGTGGCGGCGCACATGTCGTCCGGTTTACCATCGACCAGGAGGTTGACGGATCTACCCATTGGCCTAGCTTATCTAGCTGCAGCGTGGATAAGCCGGTACTATTTACCAAGAAGGTCAAAGGTCAACGTGGAAACGATGTCACCAAGCTGAAGCCGATTTCCGATTGGGTGGGACGAAAAGAGATCGATAGATAAAGAGAGAGAGAGAGAGAGAACTACAGCGGAGCAGCCGGTGCACATGCAGATGTGCATAGCCGATGCTAGAGAACGTACTGTCCCACCTTCCTTGGGAGTGACATTCTTTCCGGTGGAATGGGAACAACAGCAGTAAAGAGGAAAGAAAAACATGCTCAGCAACTTACCGTATCCTATGTGCGGCTGCAGATTGCTGTTCGGTATTCGGAACGGCACCGTACCGATCGTGATGGGGAAGTTAATTTGCAAGTCGTCGCCCGATTTATCGAACTCCAGGCAGGCCTGCGTAAGAAACCGCGTGCGGATAGAAAGAGGTGTGTATTTTTTTTTTTTTTCAATATAAATGCACAAATGGAAGAACCGGTCGGGAAGCCACCTGAGCCTGAACACCCCGCTAAAGCAAGCGAATTATGCAATCCAGCGAAACGGTAGAAGCTAACGCTTGGTTAGAGATGAGGTTTGCTCGTAAGCTCGCATAAGCCTCGCCGTGCACACATTAATTGATCCGCTGTCGTTGTGACAAGCCACGGCGTTCGGGAGGGATTTCTGAAAAACCACATCCCTCCCCCTCGCCCCCTGTTGCGTTTGAATGCGGTTTTTGCGCCTCGTTTGCGGGATAGGTATGTGCCACTCACGCCGAACGAACACGGTGTGGTTTTTCCACGCGAGTTGATTTGAACCGACGGAAGGGTGGCGTGTGGTCGCAGGCCGGATTTTGCGTGCTCATTAGGCACGATTATCCTGGGACAGATGCATACCGGGAATGATTAATTCGTAAATCGGTTTTAATCTGGCCCGACAACGTTTAGATTGAGATTGTAAATCGGTCTGATTGATTGGAAGCGGAATAATAATCAGCAAATTGTTGGCAGGTGGTTGGAATGGATTCGGTTGGAAATGGATCGGGAAATTATATTTTGTTCGAAAGGTTTGTTTAATAAAAGCCAATCAAATGAAAGTTTGTAGTAGAGAAGGTTTCTTTAGTTAGATTAGAATAGTTGGTACGAAATTTATAAGCTGTTTCTGCTATAAAATTACTGCTGCGATGAATGATGTTACGCGTATTGCATACTTTTTGGCGTAAACTTAATGTATCAATCGAAACCGAAAAATATTCAACTCGTATGAAACACGTTTTATTAACGCATTATAAAATGATTAAAAGCGTAAAGTTGAAAGCGCTGTAAGAACACTAATACCAATACTTTTCAAATATATATTATAATATTTGCACAGCAGTTGTAACAATCTTGGAAAGATGGAAACATCATTGTTTGAAACCGATCACACACGTAGTATAAGTTTCTCTTTCGTTTCCACCCGTTTTGCTATAATACGCTTTTAAGCGCAGTAATCAGTAATCGTATGGCTCTATACGCAGCGGCATAATACGAACGTGACAGATTGGGTTAAGTGTGTCTGACTCGGTTGGTGGAAAGAGCCACTAAACACCGTTGCCACAATCCGGTAAGCTTTAACAATTCTCTGCTCCTACTACCTCTCCCTTCCTCCCCTCCCCTCCCCACCCATTGGTGGTAAGATTGTGTGCAGCTGACGGTGCACTTGAGCAGGTACGTGGGTTTGGGGCGAACAGGTGAACGACGGCGAGCGGGCTCATTAGAGCCGAGAGGCTTCCGGTTGAGGATTAGGCGAAAGGGTAACTGTGTGGCAATGTGCGACCGTCAATCCCCGCCCTTCTCACTTACGACGAGTGTGTAGTAGATCTGTGCCAACCGGCAGACGCCCATCATGGTGGTCGGTACGGTTGGGATGCGCAGGTTGGCACAGGTGTCCTGCCGCTCGTTCGGCACCACCGTCTCGCCCTTGTACTCGAGCACCAGATGCTGGACCTCCTTCGTCACACCGAGCACGCCCCGCTCGACGAAGAACTCGCAGTACTGCAGCAGGCGCACCTTCAGCTTGACCGCTTCCTCGCCCTGATTGTCGATGATCGATTTCAGCTTCAGCGTTTCCCCGCAACAGAAAGCCGTCCGGTCGAGGGAACAGCTGTCGGGTGGGAAAAATAGAAAGAGAGAGAAAGAGCGAGAGAGAATACAGATTAACCACAAAGGAAGCTCGGTGGCTGTTCGTTTGATACGATTTCGCAAATCCCTACATCCGCCTACTCGGATGAACACGGACTCGCGTTGTGGGAAACGATCGGCGGCGCAATAATCTGCAAAGCTTCAAACGCTGTGTTGTATCGATGATCGGGATCAGAAACACTGCCAGGTGCCATTAGCAGCACGTGCTACCTACTCAATGGGTGCAAAGATGCAAGCAATTACTCTCGAAGCACACGCTAACGAACCGGGAGTTTGAGCCGCAAACAATAATTAATCTGAGCAATTATGCGAAGGCCATGGAACGGAATTTACTTCAATTAAATAAATAGCAGCAACACTAATGGATCAGAATATTATTGACCCGTATTCCATAAAATCGGCTACTAGTTGTTCCATTTTATTTGATCCCTTTCGATAACGGTAGCAAATTGATTCCTTTCATTTTAGCTTTTTTCGAAAAAAATATCCATTTCAGCCTAAATGTATGCAATTCTGCGCGTGTTAACAGGCGAGTTTTTTATTTTATTTTCGGTGCTGTCTTTTCTCAAAACACGAATATGAAAAAAGCGTCTCGTTTTGAAGGTTTTCATTTCTTGTCATGCTTACTTTACTTCCTTCGGGGAAAGGAATGTCAAATTCCACCCCTAAATGGCACAGTTGTTCCAGCTTAAATTCCTAGCTCGTGCCGAACCGAGAAAACGGAAAGCACCTGAACGTTACGCGCAAGCAAAAAAAAGAAGAAAAAAAATCCGTGCAGACAATAATCATCCATGCGGTGTGTTCCGTGCGACTGCACGGTTCATAAGAAATGCACAAAAGTCCGACCCTGCTGGCCTGTGAGAAATAAGATTATTTCCACTTCAAACTCATAACTCAAGTCAGCCGAATGCACATGCCACGGCCGACGGAGAAAAAAGGACTCTCTCTTCGTCCCCCTCGTCAATTCCGCCCAGAATGCGACGAAAGTTTCGGGTGAACATTTTCAACTCGCTGATTTGCGCGTGGTTTTCCGTTTGGGTGGGGGGAAAAATAACAACTAAAAAACATCTCAGTATGCGTGGTGTCTTGTGCCGCCGTCACACGGCACGGGTCTTAGGGTTGGGTGCGAAAATAAATAAAACATTCACTTACCTGAGCGTGACGGGTCCTTTGGCGCAGCAGAGACAACACTTTACCTTTTTGTCCTGTCCCGAGACCGGTTTCTGTGGGAATCGCGTACGAAAGCAGATAGAAAGTCGGGGAAAAGAGAGAAGGAGAGAAAGAGAGAGGGAGCGTGTTAGCTGGGATTGTTTCGCTCAATCAATCGAACACCACAGTGTCAATGATCACTGAACGGTTTCCGTTTCGGAACCCGGGCCTGAACTCACCAGATATTGCTCGTCCATGCAGTCTATGTGTGGTCCTATGATGGTGAAGTACTTGATGCCTTGTGGCGGCGAGGCATACGGAATATCAATCGTAACCTATCGTCCCGCCAAAGTAGGACAAACGGCGGAGAGAAAGAGTGTTGCGGTAAATATATCATAAATGGAGAAACGATTATGCTCCCAAAAGGGGAGAAGGTTGAGGGGGAAGGAAAAAGTGGCCGTCGGGTCGTTTGAGTCACCCGACCCAAACTCGATCCCGGATGTCCCGGTTGTCCCGCTTTCGGGCTCATCGCCGGAAGGAGTTCTCTCGCCGTTCTGCCCCGACCCTGGTGACACACAATTTCCTAGCGTGTATCGCACAAATATGTAGCACATCCTGCCCGTGTCCGTGCTTATCCGGCCGTCCGTTTGTTCGAAGTTCGAAGCTTCGTTCAACACGGAGCCAGCATTTGATGAATATTTCATCCGCTTTAAGCTGCTCCACCGTTCTGGCACGAGGGCACTGACTGGTTCGTTCGGGGCGCGCAATCGTTTGCCGTCCGGTGTCCGGAATTTAATTGATTAATGGAAAAACAGATTTCCTTCCCTGGCTGTTGGGCTGGGATTGTCCGGTTAGGCTGGCCTGCCGTACGATGATTTGCGATCGGACAACACGCTCCCGTAATGGGTTTTTCGATCAATCAGTCCGCACAGCTTGTTGAATGTTTATTTCGTGTCGAAGTGGGATGAATTTATGCGTGATTTAGCATTTGAACCGATGACTGGAATTGATCGGATTGTGCATACACAAATTGCCCACTTTGTAGTGCGATTCAGTTTATTTGATAACATTTTATTAGAAAAACGTCATCAGGTAATAGACACATTTAAAACGTAAGTTTATTAGAGGGTAAAAACGAAAAAATATCAGAATTACGTAAAAAATCTCATTATGGTTTGTTTTGAAAATATTATTAATAATATTAAAGAAATACATTTCCTTCATTTCTATCCATCATAACTGTTTCCTTTGGTACAATATTTAAAAAAAACTTGGTAATTCTTTTACTTAAAAAAATGCGTGGAAAAATATGAACGCAATTAGTTGAAATTCAGTTGTACTTTCTGTCCACAATTTCGAATTCCTAAATAAAGAGCTATTTTTAATGGATTAATTAAACATTCCCGCTCATTTTGTAAATGTCATTATCTGATTGACTCCTATTTTGTAACTAGAGTGGTATTATAGTTATTTTATCATAAATCATGCATACATGCATAAACCACGACACAATTGCCAAGTTAATTATGATTTCCAGCTTCGAATAATAAGCCACTTCCGAGAGGACACCGCAAGCTCGCCGAACAATATGACACACACACACTCATGTTCGAGTGTCGGTTGACCGTTTTTCAATCAACCGGCGACCTTTGGTCCATTTGCCCGACACGGCATGCAAATAGCTTGGTACGATTGCAAGAAAATCTGACGGTTTGACGAACGTGACGTGCAAGGAGGGTTACAGCATATTCAATTCAACAAAGCACCACCGGCGGCCACCGTTCGAAAGCATCTGTCCCATGGATTGCCACTAATCCCGGTATCAGTCACCGTCATCATCGCCCAACCCCCCCAAGGCCCGGCCCGGCCCGAGCCGCCCGGATGCGGTTAATACTTTGCAGACTGGCCGAGAGCGGAAAGTTGAATATTTTATCCCATGTGTTCGCCTGCGTCTCCGTGCGCTCCCGTCGATGCTTTTTGGGTTGACATCGGAAAGCCGGTTGGTTTAGAAAAACGGAAATGTGAAATGTGGTTCAGTTGTTTCCGTTTTCCGGGAAAAGGGGAGAGGCGAAAGCGGAAATCGGGTACCAAATTTTTATTAGCATCGCATGAACGGAACGCTTTTGCAGCGCTTGCTTCGATTCGTACAAACCGCCACCGCCAGATGGCGCACGAGTTGTGTAAGTGAGTTTTCATGTTCATTTACTGTGCGAGCGCATTTACTGCGATGATTTCGCCTTTCCATGAAGGGCAAATTGCCGTAGCGCGATATGTCATATTCAGAGTACTGTGTGCTCAATGTACATGTGTGTTTGTGTATGTGTGTGTGTGTGCTGCACAGCCATCCGAAAATGCTGGCGATTGTCTGTTTCTCTTGTCATTTTCCCCCCCACCGAAATGCTGGACCATATTTATCGCCGTTTGAAATGAGTTTATCGTTCACCGGCGCCAGTTTATCGTGAAAAACAGCTCCGCCCCGTGGGAGGAGGCGCGGAGCGAAACGTGTGACGGTGTGTCGTCTTACCTTAACGAAGTAACGGATGTAACAGGCACGTGACTCGAAGCTACAGGGCAGGTTGGTTTCGGGGATGTTGAAGCGAAACGGAAACTGATGCTGACCGCGCACCAGCACCGGTACGGTCACGTCCAGCCCTTCGCCGGCTCGTTCGCCCCAGATGACGGCCCGTTCGTCGATGTAGACCTGGTCGTCCTTAACCTACATGTTTGTTTTTTTTATTGGTCGGGGCGAAAAGTTGGCAGCAGAACGAAGCGGATAGATAAATGAGAAACCGGGTAAGGAATAGATTCGTGCTGGAGCACGCAGCCCCATCGGTGGAACGAGAAATTGTTGCGCATTTTCTGTACGGCATTTTGATAGTGTTCGTAAGATTGGAGGGGATCGAGATGGGGATAGTAACCGGTAAAATTGGTCAACTGCCTATTCTGTCGATTAGGCTGTACGAGGCAAGCAAGCAAGAAGGTTGAGATGAACATAAACCGTGGGAAGCTGCTCATATGGGTTGTAAAACGATTGTGGTTTTTAAATTTTTGATGCTTTGGGAAGAGCTAGTATTTTGGTAACGAAATTTTTCTAACGAAATTGAAGAAAAAACAAATTGATTGTGTGATTTAATGAACCGGTAGAAAACGTCCCACAGATTGCATACTTTAAGGCTGATTGTTTTAGGTGCGATCTGCACCATAATAAAAATGATTACATTTTCCTCTCCAAAAAGGGATAGTAATGGTATTTGCACACATTCTACTATTCAACAGAGTGTTATCTAACCACTTTACGCTATTCCATTTCATGTCGGCAAAACGCTTATGAGCTCATCAAAGATGCAAACTCGTATTATTTTTTTTCACACCACGTTTGCGTACACAGTCCGTGGTGAGTGGGAGTCCTGTCCGTATGCAAATAAATGGAAATGGAGCTTTGATGACAAACGCATCGACAGACATAGCGTGGCGAACATCCGTACCGGCAACAAAAGGGCAAGGCTTATAATGATCGACCACAGCGCTCGGCGGGAGGGTTTGATAAGGAGATGGCAACCGGGAGGGCAGAAGGATTAGCCGATGAGTGAGCACGATTTGATTAGCGGTTCCTTATGACCGGATGGCGCCGGGGCGGCCGCTTTCTCTGCCGCCCGTCACCACCGAAGGGCGATGTGAATAAATAACATAAAAACGCAACGCTAAAATGTCGCGTCACGGCGAGGGCACTTTTATCGTGCAACGCGCTAGTTTCGATTTAACCCCGGCGTTTTCCTATTCGAGAGGTTTTTTTTTCTTCTTCTTGTGGTTCTCGTCACGCTCCAAATACACTTCACTAGGCGAGTGATGATGATTTGAATGATGGGAAAACGGGGGAACTTTGGTGGGAATTTCGCGGAATAATGCCATCGGAATCGATTGAATAAGCGTAGGCACTATGGTTGCAAAAAAAAAAACCGGGGTTTGGAATGATTCGTCAACATTTAAGCTTTGAAAATCGTGGGAATTATCTATCCACGGTACAACGGACTATAAGATGAATCGACTTTAAATTCATTAAAATAATGAGTTTTTGTGTTTCTAAAATCATCATCCTTTTTTACATCATGGCACACGATTTTCTTTGCGAAAAACATTGTCCGATATTTATATTGTCCTTTAATGCTGATCCAAAATAAATCCCCATTTGAAGGTTCCTAGTTTAGTAGAGCGTTTGGCGGTGTACGTGCGAAGTCGCTCAGAAAACGACGCAACATCGGGAAGGGATCACGATGGTGGAAAGGATACACACAGTTTAGGACGTAATTACCGTTCTTTTGTCTCCGGACACGAACACCTTCCACTCGACGTGTGCCTTTCCCCTTAGCAGCAGACGGATGGCTGGTGTGAAGAGAAAAAGAAGATAAGTGAACAAAGTCAGTTAAACTGGGAAATGCTCTCCTGCTTTGCCACTCGCACACAAACTAAAGCTTTTATTGGGAAGGTGGATCGTACAGATGAACCAGCGACAACACATAAAACAACACATGAGGTCGGCTACCTTTTGAAGAGGGAAAAGTTCATGAGAGACAGTGGAGGTATTTCGGAAAATGGCAAAGAAGTTACGTGATTGATCTGGGTGAAGGGTGTAAGAGACGAAAGCACGTTACTAGCAAATGGTGAAAGTTTACGGGCCAATGTGTGTGTGTTGTATGTCCGGCATGCCCTGCGGTGAGCATCCTGATGTGACTGGCTTGGCTAATGTCGTTGTTTTCATTTATGCTATAATTCCTTCACCACTCTGACGAGCCGACAGTGATGTGCGTGCTGTTGAAGGTTAACTATTGAAGTTAGTTGTGGCGAATGAGTCAAGGAAAATAATTTATACCAGGCACATTTTTCTTACTTATTTCTAACACTTGGCAAATACGACACTTTGCATACATTTAGGCGCAAAGTTCGTATTTATTTTGTCCGTACCCATTTGCCGTACTCTATTGACACACACTGTACAAACAGGTTATCGTCTCTGAAGTTTCCACGAACCGAGAGCTCGCTGCCTGCGCTAACTTGAGGGTTTGCATTACTTTAACAGGGTGGGGAAGAAGAATGGCTCGAGAAATGTCGCTAGAGCTAGTGGAACATGAGAACATTCCCTGCGTTTAGCACACGACACTTGTATCCACCGGATACACCGCACTGCCGGTCCGGTCAGCTTCGAGCCCCTTACGAGCGGCTTAGTCAACGGGTAGTGGTGAAGCGACCGCGCGCCGGAAGGTGTACTAGATACGCCCCAGCTCGAATGTGATTACGCCGTGCGGCATTTCTGTCATTTCTGATCCGTCGGAATGCCTTTCGGTGATGGTGGAAAGATGCTGAAGATGGTGCTATCTGGTTCCCGTTGTACTTTTCGGGATACGAGCAGAGCGACAAGCAGGACAAGGGAGGCAGGAGAAAGGACGAGTGCAAACACGTGATAGCTCGGCTTCTGCACGCTTGGCGCCCCACATGCGACATGTGTGTGCTCGCATGCGTGTAGATTATGTCGAAAAGCTAACAATGATCTGGTTTTTGTCGCAAAGTGGTGTCCCTTTTTCCTACCGGGTGTCCACAACGAGGGGAGAGGGAGAGCGGCTGTGAGTGGGGACGATGTCAAGGATGTAAATTTGTACGCTACCAAATTAGGGCCGTGCATGAACGCGTCTGCTTTCGCAACGGACGCAAAAAACTGAACCAGGGCGAGTGAGTGCGTGAGTATGCGTCCCTTTAATACCTTTTTGATATTGGGAGGCTGTCTTTTCTTAACTTTGATAAGGCAGACCATGGGAACCATTTATCAAACGGGTCAGTGTGGATGAGTTTAATTAGGTTTTCGCTAAGACATAAGGCTCATGCAGAAGAATTCGAAAGATGCGTCATGTGTGATAATTATGATTTACTGGGGTG
>JXWZ01003203.1:0-20610 GCA_000956215.1 Anopheles farauti No. 4 | reverse complement strand
GTATCTTTTAAATTGTAGATCTGTTTTGTATTAACTTTGTTTAACTTCTATTTATTGTACTGTAAGAAAATCGTCAACCAGTTTTTTTTTAACTATCGTCAGCTTCGCATACGGAGCGCATTCCATACGAGTGAAACGCGGACATAAGAAGATTGAATCTCGAATTTTGAACCGAACAACAATCAAGAAAAGTTTTGAAATCTTTATTCACGGCAAACAACACGTAACCAAAACGGTAAATCATGTAAAAGATGTGTAATTGTTTTTAAATTTGTAAGTTTTTGTTTTCATCTGAACGAGAATAAAAAGTACGGAAAATTTGTTGGAAAATAAATCGCATAGTAAACGTGTTTGGTTGTCCCGGGGTCGTTAAGTGTGTGTGTGTGCGAGCGAAATGAAAAATAATAGAAAATTTTAAATTAAAAAATGTTCCAGTTGAAGTAATAGTTTTAGGTAATATCAACTATGAATAAACGCTGCTTCTGGGCATAAGGCTGCAATAAGCAGAGTTAGATTAATTCATCACATATAAGTGTATGGAATTTATTGCTTTCTACTCGTTAAACTCGTTTGGCTCGTTAAACTGACTACAAATTTTGATAAACTGGCTGAGGTTTGCAACTGCGAGTATGTTGCGAAATTTGTAATATAGCAGTACGAAGTTGCTTCCACAATGTTATCTTGAAGTCACGCTAATAGATAGATATTTTGAATGATAGATTTGAAATTCTTGCAACGCAGAATCCTTGTTTTGAATAGAAGAAATCGGTTATGGCATGGTTATGACGTCTCATAGCCCCATACGGCAGTGGTATCAAATATTACATTATAAAACCGTTCCGAAAAAATCCTGAATCCGCTTAGAGTATACTATAATCTTAAAGCAATCGTTTATCTCGTCCGTTCCGCTCAAACATACAACGTCAGTTTTGTCCTACCACGTCTTTCCACTATTTATAAGGGACGATCCGAAAGAGCTTTACAAGATGAGTTGTACGGTTTGGTTATACTGAGTTGTCCAGTCCATCCCAAAGCACCCATAAAAGCTTGTCGTTGCAACAACGCGCCTCTATCGTCCTTCCGCAAATAGGGAGGCCAACAACCGTCCCGTGAATCTTCCTATTCAACACAGTTAATAATGCTGTGACACATTGAGGACGTGAATAATAATGGATACCAAAATGGAAGTAATGGTTCCTGGTTATAATATGATATGGATATGAAGATTAGAAATTGTAATATGGCACATGGTAATATGCCAATCCGTAGTTCGTCAGGATCCGAAAAATTCCACATTTAACGCTTCTTACACGCGCGCAGCGCCGTCCGTTTCTACACATTTCTCATTCAGTGTAGGCTCGGTTAAAATAATTTGTTGAAAGGTCATAGTTTGAACAAATCGATACGATCGCGTCAATGTAAGAATTTAATTTGTTACGTTAAACATATGCCAACGGATGTGTTTGTGGGCCCAAAATATTCCAAATTTTCTTTGAAGGAAAATATATTATATTTTTAGCTCTGGTTGAAATAATAGGCATAGGTAAATAGGAAATTCAACAAAACTGTTGGTAACAACGTTGCTACCGAATGGTATCGTCTACATCAATATCAACCACACCAACTAGTTTTACCATAAAGGTAAATTTTGAATTTCTCGCATATCGACAACCCTAACAACCCCCTCTATAGATACTAACGGCTCTTAAAACTTAAGAGATCTCTTACTTAGAACTCTTACTTAAGATTCAATGTTCCAGCTTATTTTCGAACAGTGAAAATAATATCCTTCGTTTTTTTCCCAAACCACATTTTTCAGTAACTTAAGTACTGCAAAAAAATGCTTCTTCAAAAAAAGATTCAACGATCAGGATTTGATGATGTCATTAGAAAAATATAATCTTTCATGGGTTCAACTGCCGTTGCGGTAAGCATATGCAACCAAATTTTCACATGAATATAATTGCTTCCATAAATGTTTCCGCTCGATACCAGCAGCGTAGTGAGCTTAAACGTTAACCTGGCATAAGTGTCCCATTACGTCAGTACGGCTAAAGTATTTACACTAGTTCGTGGGAATACATAAGTTATACTAAAGAAATCTCAAATAACCGAGAAACCACCGAGCTTCGTATCATCGGTTATTCGTGTTTAGAACTTTGACTTGGTCGTACTTTTTACCTTTCACATTTTTATCCGCAACGATATGTTCACCTATTTTGGAACCCTTCATTTTCTGTTTTCATCTGACCTTTTAGTGCATAAAAACTTCAGAAACATGATCTTTCATTTTCTACTGGTATTAATCATACTTCGAATGTAACTTTCATCTTATATCACTCCATTTCCTAGAAGCTCCTAAAATAGAAAAATAATATTAGTTAAAACATTCAGAAATGATCACACATGACGATACTTACACATTTACTCAAATATTTCAATGAAATTTTCTTTTGTGTGTAACATTTGCTTTTCGGTGAATCTACCGGACGCGGAACATTCGCCTTCAGTGGTGATATAATAAGGAATATTTTCAACATTACCCAAAAATCACATCGTCATCATGTTGTGGCAACAATTTCGAAACAAAATCCATTCACAGTAGTCATTTTATACTCACATTGTCAGTCCAGTAGATTTATTAAACAAGAGGAATCATCGTCGGGAGTCATTCACTCGATAAATGCACACACTAACGGAAGGGCGCGCTCTTACAATGCTTTTCTGCTTCTGTTCTCTCTGTCCACTCTGTCACGACCACCGACTGCATCTGCAGCATCATCCGCTCTATAGACTATGCGCATTTCGCTGTCAAGCTTGCTGTGTGAATTTTTTATTTGTTTGTTGTTGTTTGTTCTTTTTTTTCTCTAAACTCTCGCTTAATCTTCCTCACATTTTGCTCTATATTATATATACTTTTTGTATCCGCACGTCCATGCGGAAGGATATCTTCTTCGTCTTGTCTATTCGTTGCCTTTTCCCTACCACATTCACTCCAATCACGCGCTTACACATTAGGTATTCAAGAGTAATGTCCCACGTCGATCATTTGATCACTCGTTCATTCGTGCTCCTCGTTCACACGCAGGCGGCAGTAGTAGTATTATAATCTCTCCCTCCTCTTTCTATCGTACCCACATCCTCTTCCCATTCACCCACCAACGCAATCAACCATACATACAAGCACACACACACACACGTTCATCAAAGACAGCAGACATACATATCGCACGTACCTCTCATGCATCCTTTATCCCAGACATACATACACACTTAAGCACACCACAGAGCACACACACACACAGGATCGCTTTCTCCGTCCACTTGATGGACTTAAGGATTGCTGCCCTATTCCTTTTTATCGCACTTGATTTGTTCTCTCGTCCTTGTAATATCTTGTTCTCTCGTCGTTCGCTGTCGCTTCTCTCTGGCTCGATCACACATTCACGCAACGGCTGCACGCTGCAACACGCTGCATTATCTCGCACACTCTACTCTATCATCTTCATCCATTTGCAAATATCGTTTATCTTTTTCACTAAAAAAAACTATTTTACATATTTTTTTGTTTTGTTGTTTAAAAAAAGCTTATAAAAACAGAACACAGTTTTATCGATACTCTTTCCCGTCCTCATGATTTCTAGCCCTTTGCAGGGGGGGAACGTTGTTGAGGGGAAGAGAGAGAGGGATGGATGGGAGGGGGGAGGGTAGAGAGTGAGGAAAAAAATGCTTCTCTACCAGTGCTGCTGGGTTGCAATGCGATCCGAAGACCGAACCCCGCGCCAACGCTTGCTTTTATCGCTTGCTTGCTCTCCACAGCACTGCAATTTGGGAGGGAGGGCATCAAACCCGCGACAAACGTTTGTTTTGTGTGTGTCTCTGTGTGTGTGTGTGTGTGTGTGTGTGTGTGTGTGTGTGTGTGTGTGTGTGTGTGTGTGTGTGTGTGTATGTGTAGGTTTTGTTGTGTGAAAGGAATTTAAAAACAAAACAAATGCATTTCAGAACATGTACAATATACACGCATGCAAAGAAAAAACTAGATTTAAAATTGTCTACAAGAACATTGGGAACAGCAGCGATCGCTCCAACTAGTTGGCCTCATCAAAACAATGCCAAACTCCGAACGGAAGGGGGGAACAAAAAAAAAGACGCAGTTACAACCGAGAGGAACAAAAGGACACCGTCGTCGTCGTTTCGTGTTTTGGAAGCGCAATCTTCGCGAATTATAGACAGAATCAGAATCGGGGGTGAATCCCCGCTCCCTGACCCTTCGCTCGCTCGCTCGCTCATTTGAGGCTATCTTACAAAAGAAAAAGCTTCTGCTGCGGTTTTGCTTTCGATCACAAGCTACTCCGGTTGCTTCTATATCCTTGTTCACTACTCTGTCCCTTGTTCATATCTCGCTTAACGCTAAGAGCGGTGTTGTTTCGTGTATTGTGTATTAGTATCTGTTAACCGTAGTGTCACATATTACTATGTGTGCAAAAAAGGAAAACATATTGCATTTCGTTCATCGGACCACAGACTCTATGCCACACACCCAACTCGGCTCGACAACGCAACGGGTGTGAGAGGGAGAGGGAAAGGGGACGCAGTAGAGAGACGCAGTGGCTCACGCTCGCTCCGAATGGTATTTTTGTTGATGTAGTACCTATTTGATGTGTATGCATGTAAAATGAGAGAGGTTGTGCTGTGTGTGTGTTTTTTTTGTTGTATTGTTTTTTTTGTGCGAAAGTCAGGGTGTGGTGTGGTTTTTCATCACCCACTCCCACCTTCCCCGATACACGGTCTTCGATCTTCGGTCCCCGTCCGTCCGTCTGTCTATCAATAATTATTGCTTTTAACCATGTTCCCTGTCACCCGGTTGTGGGTGGATACAGGCGAATCCGATCTATTCGGCGATCTTCAGTCCATCGCGTGGCAACACCATTGCCGGGAGATACCATCATCACTCTAACAGACACACACTCGCACACCCACATCATATAATTGCCTTCGAACGAGCTTTTCGAATATTGTTGCGCTTTCTTCATTATCACAAAATAGTTTAAGCATATAAAACGAAACAAAATTATAAAGGACTACTACACATGGATCTGTACGTGAGTATCAGACAGTCACGACCATGCGACCTCTGCCGTTCCAGCTTCCATCGCCATCTTCCTCCCGTTTCGATTCTTGGTCAAGATTCTTTGCCTCCTTCGCTTTCCAGAGTCTCTGTTTGGTGGACTGTCTGTGTCTGTGGCTCCGGTGAGGCAGCTTTCCGTGCGGTGAGTGCACGGATTACCATCGTTTTCTTTTAAAACTGTCCATTACTAATAGCAATAAAAATATTCATAATGTTAGCTGCTGCTGTCGTCTCGTCGTCGTTCCTCGCCAGACAGTGGCAGTGACACAATTATTAATCCATACTTAATAGCCGTGCTCTGCTGCGCGCCCGTGTCGTCGGTGTTCGTATCGGATCGTATCTACACGCGCGATTTCGAAGCGATACGACCGATTGATTGAAGCTCGGTGTGGTCTGTCGGCATGCAATTAGACCAGCAGAAAACGCATCCACTCACACACGCAAACCGATGGCTTGTGATTGACGAAACCGGTCACACACGCCGGTCGTCGTTTGCTGGCACATGCTGGAGGTAATGAGAGGTACACATCCTCGGCGGCTACTGCTGCTGCTGGTGGTGGTGGTGGTGTTTGTGTTGGTGATGGTATTTTTGAAAACGAAGGCGAATGATCCAAGACTTGGATAAGGACCGTTTGAAGCATCGGCTCGGGACATTCGAGCCCAAAGCCTTCGTCGAGGTGATTTTGTTCTACTGTCGGATATTTTCTTATTGCTGTCGTGATGATGGTCGTCGTGGGTGGATGGTGGTGTTTTGCCATTGCCGAGCTCAACCGAGCCCGCCGCTTTCCCCTCCTGTGCAGCATCTAATGCCTTCCCTCTCCCGCTGCTGCTGCTGCTGTTGTTCACGCGGTTTATTATCTTCGATCCCGGTACAGGAGATAGGTTTTCATCGATTGCGGCAGGGCTAGGTTTGGTATACGTTCCTCTAGATACGTCCGACCGATTCTCTGGCGGATGACGCGCCTACAGAGATCCATTAGTGGCAGCGGTTCGGCTGTGAAAGAAATGAAACGCTCATTAGATCCTGGCTGGTACGCTAGAACGCGACCTGACTGCCCCCACGGTACTTACGATCTAAACCGCCAATGTATTTCATCGTTATTTCACAGTGCCCCCAGACGGCGGACACGATCGGGTAGAGCTTGCGTCCCTTCAGTCCCTTGAACGCCACACCCAAATACTGGCCATCGACGATAAAGCTGAGCGTACCCTCGTCCATGTCGAGCGCGACGAGGAACTTGTCCGGCACCAGGAACGTTTCCTCCGACTTGAGTATCGCAGGGTAGGTGACGCCCGGGCAGGACTTGGAGTTGTGGAACAGCTTGTTACGCCCCAGATCCCACCCCCAACTGTGCTCGTTCAGGCCGACTAAACTTTGATAACCTACGGAGTGCAGCGGGGCTTCGGCCGTGGCGACACCGATCACCGCGTGTGTACCGCGCTGCCGGGTCGACCAGAACACCTCCCACACGTGCAAACCCTTGGTGAAGCCCACCTTGCCCCGTATGCAGTCTGTGCTCTGTGCCACCGGATGCCGGTGGAAGGTCATTTTGTCGTCCTCCTTCACGAACACGTTCAACGATCGATCCTCCGAGTTCCACGAGTGCTTGAGCTGCGTTTCCCGCGGTGCCGGTGGCATGTCGAGCAGGACGTCGAGCCGGGCCGGTCGCTGGAAGTGCGCTGCCAGTTCGCGGGGAATCTTCGGAATGAACGGGGACGGCTGATCGCGGCTGACCGTTTTGACGCTGCCACTGATTTTTTGGCCCATATTCATGCCACTGTGACTGCTGCTGGTGTTGTTAGTGCGACTGCTTCTGGTGCTGCGGATGGCGACCTTGTACGACACGCGGATACGCTGCTCGCAGTCTCTCGGATCGATGCGGTTCAGGACCACGCGCGGCAGTAGTGCGGGTGTGGATGACGATATACTCTGTGGACGGCGACGTTCGCTTGACCTTAGCACCGGACCCCGGCTAGATTTGTATCTGTAACAGGTGAAACGAAAAAAGAAAAACGAAAGCATATAGTTAGTGTTTGTTTTCGTACGTACTCCTCCTCCGCCTTTTTACTTAACACAACGTAGGGAAAGACAGAAAGATATTGGCCCAAATTCTTCGTTCGACATCGCGAATGCAGGAAAAATATGGGTATTTGTGGACAAAAGAAACCATTCTAAAAATACAACCGAACTTAAAACACCCGGAGAATGGTGCGCTGCGTCGTGTTGCTGTCCTTGGGCGCCTTTCTCCAGTAGGAACAACAACTTCAACCATCATCTCGATCCTTCACCGGTGATCCCGTTTCGAAGGAAAACGGTCCAAAAATAATCACACGCCTTCACGCGCCCGCGTGCGCATTCTCCACCCTCTCCCTCTTCCTCTCTCTCTCTTCTGCCCTAGCTCCTCTTAGGCTGCGACAATACACAGATCCCTTAGGTCGGGACCTCGGTTTTCTGAGTGCATACCGGGTGGCCCTCGGTGAATTGTAAACATCAGCCAAGTGTCCGGCGACCCAAAAAGAAACGCTTTTGGCATTCTCGTGATGAAACATGTTCACAACCACCCGGTCCAAAATATAGACACCTTCCATTGAATGAAACGCTTCAACCACCCACAGGAAAACGAAAAAGGAAAATTAACGCCAAGGTTAATCAAACATCAAACATATTCAGGGGCGCTCTTTTGGTACAAGAAATCGGCGCTGATTGTTGCCCAGTTGGTTCGATTAGTATAAGCAGACATTCACCTCGTATCTCACACCCGTCTCTTAGTGTCTGCTGCTACCAGCGGTGCAAAGTGAAAGATGATCGAGGACATAACTCCAAACCATTTGCGACGGTTGTTCGCTGCGAAACAACAGCTCGGTGCAGATGGAACAATGAGTTGTGCGCCACCCGTTTTACTTTGATGCGTTTGAACATTTTGTGAACAGGAACATTTCAAAAAAAAAAAATAATAAAAAAACCATGGTGTGCAAAACGAAATTTAATGAGCCAAACGAGACTACGGGCGGGTTGAGCAGGTGAAAATAAGCATGCAAAGGATTACTTTTTCTTCCCGAAACCCTTCGCTGCTTAACCAGACGGTCCACGCAGGTGTTTTAAATATGTTTGCTCCACCTCGCGCACGTGCATGTGTGTGAACGACCAACTGGGCGAACACAAAGGGGATCCACACAAACGCACAGGGTGTTGTGCGGCGACAGCTGCTGTTTGAATTGTGTGCAAAAAATACTTTTAGCTCAATCTAGGAGATCGACAGGAGCGGTCGTTTTTGGTGGGATAAGATCAAGTCAAGACTTTCCTTTCCTGCAGGACCTGTGGTCGGCAACAAAACGATGTGCACAATTATGCTTCGAATGCTACAGAACGCCTTAATATGTACCTATGATGATCGGAACTAAATTCGCATTGAAACGAACGTCTCGGTCTCGCGCTTCCCAATTCAATCACTCGTTCGTGTTCTCGTTTAAGTTTCAATCAACCGAAACCACAACCCACGGTGGCACTTAAACACGCGCTCGTCATGATCGCCGCCATGGCACACATGAGAGAACCGTGCATCGTCGTCGCTGCCGGTGGTGTGCCGTTGTCTGTTCACTAATTTTAGCCTCTCCTTCTTTGTATAAAATGTCAAACCAATTTTAAATTGAATTTACCACTTGTCACTCAAGCAAGTTGTGGCTACTTCAGTGTGCACACTCGCACACTGTCAGCCATCGGTGGTAGCCACTTCACTCCAGCTGCTGTACGAAAGAGAGAGAGAGAGAGTGACTGTATGTGTGTGTGTGTGGGGGGGAGGGACGCATACTTTTATGCTGAGAAAACGATCGGATAACGCAATCTGCCAGCATCCCTCCTCCCTCGTCCCTCTTCTCTATCCCATAACGTTCTTTAGAACAGTGATATCATTGCATCGATTGCATCCATTGCGGCAATGGCGGCTAAATGTCAAAATCATTAGCAATTTCCTGCCGTACGTGTATGTGTGTGTGTGTGTGTACAGCCTCCCTATCAGTGGGAGGATGTGTGCGATGATTTCAAGTGCGATATAAAAGCATGATTCTCATCACACCCCGTACACAGACGAGACCCGAGAAGCTCGGATGTTCTTATGCTAGCTCGTGTATCTGTCTGATTCGATCGCCTTTATTTCCATTGTTTCTCCGGGCTGGCTGTTGAACGTTCCTAAGCGAAAGCTAAGCTTAAAGAGCTATAAATTAAAGGGAATAGCGTCCCTCTACCAGTGCGCCGTTGTTGGTGCCTGAGGCGAACCGAAATGGAGATAACTAATGCATGAATTAAAACGTACACATACATCTGCGGGAATCTACGCAAATGGTGATGCCTATAAAGAATGCGCAGCAGCAGCAGTACAACAACTTAAAAAAACACGCCGTGCAGCGCTGTGCTGAAGGGAAACACGGCACAATAGAATCGTATCGATTAAATGTCAAACAGCAAGATGAAAGGGAGAGAAATCACAATTCGAGTACGTCCAACGACGCTCCTTATGTACTGGCTTCTTCTTCAACCAGCTTCCACCAGCATCCAGCATCCAGCATCCGGCGAAGCACCGTGTGTATGCGTGTACGGACGTGCTTGGGTACGATACGAGCGCTACCGGTCGATTTCACACACAAAGAACGCAGCATCACAAGCCCAGCCAGCGAGAGTCAAACCAGTCGTTGAGCCAGCCAGTGTAAATACTTTCATTGCATTTACTAACGTTCCCTTCGAAAGCGTAACACGAACAGGATATACACGGATCATGCGCAGTTCCTGTTCCTGTGATGCTTGATTCGTTCCTTGTTCCATGGGCCGCGAGGGGAGAGTCCGACCATGCCCTATGTACAGCAGCAGTGGCAGAATCAGCAGCCAGGACGACGACGGCTTCTACCGTTCCTTTATCTGTTTCCCTCACTCTAAACACGACTATTCTCGCTCACACACACACACGCCGGATACCCTTTATGTGCATCATCGATCACAATTGTACATTTGCGCAATCCTGTGGCATGCCGTTCGCCGCCACCATGTGCTTCCATCGTATTTTCCCAGAACGAAGACAGATCCTGGTCAGAATGCTGGATACTAAAATAGGAGATACGCTGCCAGAAGAGGCACAGCACATAGTTTCCTCGCCGCCCGTAGCTCGTTTTGATTGTGAGACTCTTTTCGAAGCCGAACCCGTTGGTGGTACGTGGTGGAAGGAAATTGCGATCGATAAAATTTGTAAACTTTCCCTCCGCCAGAGCAATTATCGTTTATAGCTTTATAGATTCAAAAGCGAGGATGTATTGTGTATGCATCTGACGAGATATTTCTAGCTATCTATCTATCTTTATGAATCTAATTTCTATGAGTTGAGGTCATAGTTTGAAAGTTTAAATTGCTAAAACCCCGGCCAACACACAGGGCGCTCCCACAACACGGCTACTGGCAGCATACGAAACTACGGGCTCAATTCGCACGCACTTAACGCACAGACGGCTGTGCACCACGGCGGTGAACAGTAGCACAACAGCAAATTCTTATGAAATGCAGAAAAAAAAAACGAACCGCCACCATCACCGTTCGTACCAATTTGTCATAATTCATTACTCAAAAGGAGAAGTAGGTTTCCTTCGGTTGCTCTTTCATATTCATCCCCCCGTCTTACACACAAACGACACTTGGGCAGCCGCTCTTGGTCAGCTGTGCGTGCATTGGGTCTGTGTGAGTGGTGAAGTCTTTTTTAACACTCTTCTCGTTCGTAATTATCTGCAGCAGCGCCAAAGAAGTGAAGGCAAATTTAAAATAATCGTACAAAAAGTCAAACAAGCCTTCTAAGTCCGAGTCCACCGTAGACGCACAAGCGGCACAAATAAAACGCACAAGGGCAATAAAAAGTGTAACAAATTTAACAAACTGGTGGTGGACAGCTTGTACCCGGCTCCACCGCCACACGCTGCCCCAAACGTGCTATAGGGCACACATAAATACCATTGCAGCTGAACAGAGAAAAAAGAGTGAGCAAACTTGACTTGGTGTGTCTGCTTGGGAAGGAAACCAAAGCCGACCGTAACGTAACTGGCATAAAAGTGAAGTGGAATTGAACATAATGCCACTGCAACGAGAGGTCTGTATGTCTGTAACGCCAGTGTGTGTAGCAACATATCTCGTCACGTTACCACCGATACCATCAACCTAACCGCATCATTTTTGTGAAAATGCGATCAATTTTGGCGATGGTACAAAAAAAAACCGATTACCTGTTGGTCGGTTCGTCATTTGAGGCGATCCTTTCTCGAAACCGAGCTACTTATCACTTCCGCCCGCCCAACCATCGACGGATGTGGGATTTTTCGACACGATCATTCATTATGGACTATAACTTTTACACGCAAGTAACGGTAGAAGCACCTTAAAAACACACACTCTCTCTCTCTCTTTTTTCGTAAAAGACATGTCATTCGGCTAAAAAACATACCATCCGTCGTGCCACTTACTTAATGCAAAGGCCTAACCTCCGGCGATGCTGCTGCTGTTGCGGATGGAACGTTGGTAATGTGACACTTTAACCGAAAAATGTTCGTTCCTTCATTATAGACTCGGAGTCGGTTTACACACCGAACCGAGCCTTAGTAGCCTGGGAACAAGGCCCCGTTTTTAAAGCAAGGACCTTCGATGGAACGAAAAAAAAAAATGCTTCAACCGATCGTGTGATCGTTTTCATTCACCACACATACACATCCGCTGATAAGTCTGGGAAGCAGCTCGGATGCGTTTGAGTGATCGGCTACATCCTGTTTCCGATGGTGGCGATGAGTGATTTAGTGAATGTACACACATTGTTCCTACATTGCCCTTTAGCACACTCGAACACGACGGCATATGGTAAATTGATTCCAATCCCACCACCAACCACCACCATGATGGTGATAGTGACTAAATCCGAGAACCAGACGCGAAACAGATCGGTTGACTGTTGATCTGTTCACGAAGCATGAATCATTTGATTATTAATTTGCACCCGCGGGCCAAGAGGTCTCTCACACGGAGCCCATTCGCTACGATGCATGATCTTTACTGTGTCTCATTTGTAGATGATGATGATGCCGTTACTGTGCGCTGCTGTCATTCATGCTCGGGATACGTAAGTGGGAGATTTTTTGTCCATAGAATCGGTACAGATTTGTCCTTGTCCATCAAAGCACGTAAGCATGATTAGCTGCTTCGAGCCTACGGAACACGACACACGGAAGAAGGGTAGCGGTATGAAGCCTTGTCTTACAAACAAACAAAACCCCGATGGAAAAAAATAACCCTGACATAATAATAATCACCTGTTCTTCGAAGCGTTACTTATCGGCGCATGCAGAATGGCACACGGAACATGGCATGGGAATTTTTAATGTGTAATTGTGCTCATTCGATCCTTCCGATGACGCGGCATTAGGGGCCACGTATTGAGGTTACATAAATACTAAACTTGTGCGCAAAGTAGTTGATCATTTCGAGAAGTAAAAAAATTACCCATATGTCAGGCACGTTACAGCACTGTGGCAGTTTGTTGAAATTCATGCTACAACGAAACTGATTCTAAACCATACGGAGACCGGCGACAAAGATCGATTGTTCAAATCGGTACTGAGAGCCGTTGCTGCTGCTGCTCCATTGACTCTCGCAGACACAGGCTTCTCGTTGTGCATGGACCTTGGGAAGCAATTCGTCGTTCGCGAAGGTTTGTCCGCGCACAGGCAGGCCTATAGGCATAGGCTGGCTGGCGGCACAGACAGTTATGTAAGGTCCGAAACGTTATGATTGAAATGCAAAAGCCGCGTGCCAAACGGGTGTAGCACAACGGGCGACAGACGCATTGGCTAGTAGGAGAGAACGAGACAAACATGCACACTACACGCCGCCTGTTAACCTTCAATCCGACAAAATCGTGGCACAAACCGGCGGCGCACACCACCGGAGTCGTAGTGTGCATGTATGTGCGCGCATTTATGTTGCACCGTGCCTGTGTGTCCGCCTCATGGCGCCGCTCCAATGTGGCAAGTGGCAAAAAAAAAGTGCGTACTTCTTGTGTGTAAAAAACTAGCAACCATGCTGGTAGTTATGCTGCAGTACAGCAACCGTGGCATGATGCATGCCGCACCAATATCACCCCCACGCTCCGATCCGCGCTCTGGTATGCACACACGAATCGCGCAGCATCAGTTGATCGCTCGTGCGACTAGATTTCGCATTTTCGCACCTTTACATAATGCAAACCGGCAGAGGTAGGCAGAAAGGGAGAGGAGAAGGTAGGTTTGGCTAGCTGTGACACCGATATTGCCACCAACTGTGGGGCGTGTGGCAATGCATCTGACACACACACACACACACACACGCACGCACGCGCTGCTGCATCTATTTCCTTCACGTGGTCCATCCGCCAAAACCCATTTGCGTTTGCGCACAATCTCTGTTGCGGTTTTGCTACGCGTAACGGGAGATTAGCCGTCAAGGTTTTTGGGGTGAAGCGGGAAGTAATCAACATACGGCGTGTTCGCTTATCGGCCAACAAAACACATCCAATGCATTCCAATGGAGGTAAGAATTGTGTATTTTCTTCAGGACCTTTCAACACAAGGCGATGCGATGTATGAAAAGCTGAAAGAGAGCTGAAAAAGAATTTACGGTAAAACCTACAAAACCGGGCAGGCAGACCGACATGCGGTTGAGCATTGCACAACATCGATCGCGAGCGATCGAGCGAGCGCGCATACACGCGGTTGGGGCTGCACCCCGTACAAAGTCACTGTAGCAAGGACCGGTTGATCGTGCGGCGGTGTGTGGCCACGTCGGTGTCGGCCTCCTCAAGAGTCCGAATCGGTCGTCCTAGTCAAAAAGGAAGGCGATAGTATCGGGGCTTCACACGGGGAGCGGAGGCGGGGGTTGGCAAGTAGAGTGTTTTGGTGGCCGTCATATCACTCGAAACCGACACCGACACATGGCCACACGGTTCGCTCGATCGCCACAGCCATGTGCCGGTGCGTTGCGTGTCGTACACCATTAAGATGACCTCGTACGTGCAAACGTGCGTTCCCGCAGCTGGCAGCTGGTTGGCGGTGGCAGTGATGGGGACGGGGCAGTAGTAGCACACCCGATCGTGGCTCGCGATTGACCTTTTACCGAAAACAATGGCCATTAAAACATTTATGCAGATTGAGCATAATGAGACGACCTTGGCGGGAGTAAAGCGCCTGCGACAAAGGAGTCCATGCGCCCGCGGAACAGACAACGTTCGCGCGCGCGTTTGGTTGTGCAAACCACCGCAAGCCGCTCGGCCAATGGCGCGGCCATCGATATACTAATGGCAGTAATGGAGGTGGCGCGTGCTGCAAAGCCGACCGAACGCATCGCGATAGAGACCGCGTAAGCGTAACAAAAAAAAAAGAATACAGAAAACCGCACCAGAAATATAGGCGCGAGGAAACCGATTTCTTTAGCAGAGCTATTGCTACAGATATTGACATTTGCGTATCGAGGACATCCCAAAAATGTAAACACAAACACACAGACACAAAAACGCACACGTGAAGTCAGGGGATGAGCTTCATCCAAAGACGATGTGAAACACACGGCCACATCGTGCACATTCGGTCCAGTCATCTGGTTGAGTATGTATGTCGTGCGCCTCGCTAAATGTAAATCAAACAAACCAAGTTCCAGCACCGGTAGGTGCCATATGCACACCGTCTTTTTGTCCTTCCCCCGTCTACGATTTTAGCGGTTCGCGTTGAGCAAACGGTCGAAACGTAAACCTGTTTCAGTGGCATACACCGGTAGGGAAGCAGGGTGATGACGACTGTGATGATGACCTCGTCCTTAAGTGACGTTTGCAGTATCATTTCTTACCCATTTGTCAGGTGACAGCAGCTCTATTGCCAAGTGGCGACCCTCGGTCGGGGTTTGCACATCTTGTGGCCGTCCGATGATAGGTTGACTTTTTGTGCGTATGTGTGTATGTGTGTGTGTGTGTGGGATTTTTTGTTGTTGTTTTTGGCGACCGTTTGATGATCATTTCAGCGATTCCCCGTTTCGGAGGCTACTAACCGGTACCCCATGTGTGTGTGTGTCCTTCGCAACGAACGGCGACGATGAGAGACATACTACACTCCAGCGCAATTAGCAGCAATTTAACGCTCTTTTGCTTTATGTAAATTGAAATTACATCGTGCTACGAAAACTGTGGACGTTACGACGTCTGCTTCTTCTTTTTCGTTCCATTCGTCTCCACTAGCTAGTGCCGCCTAGTTTGCGTGCCAATTTTCCTTCCCCTTCTCCCTCCCGTTTCTTCACGTTTTGTAAGATATACATCGCGGGTGGGCGACGCGAAGCGGTTCCTGTGGTGATGGCACACCATTTGTGCAATTATGCGTTATCTCTCTCGCAGCAAGAGTGGCGTGTGTGTGTGGTTTTTCTTTCCTTCCTTGTGACACGTTTTCACATTCGTTTGTCTGGACCTTGGCCTCACACGTGTGTGCGCCCGCTCTTAGTAGCCCATTATGGTACAATGTGCAGATCTATCAGCCTGCACTGCACAATGCACGCAAAAATGGAAGGAGTGAAGCTGGATGCGGAACAATGCAACAACATTTAAAATCGACGCGGTGGGAAAACGCAAATCCACTTCCTCCCCAGTTGCACTAATACGAGAAGCTTACTAATTCGCTAACGCAGATGTGGTGATATTTATCGAAGCCGTTGGTAACAGAACAATCTGAGCGTCTGTGAAACACACCCACTCAAATTGGTAAACCGAAGCCTATAAAAAGCTCAGTGAAAATCCCACTCCTTCGTTTGCCGACGAAGCACCCAAACCCAAAACACATACGGACCCCTTATGCAAAACGAAACTTTTTGATTATTCAAACCAAAAAAAAAACGATCTCCGCGTACGTACATATGGTCGTGCTAGTGTGAATGTGGCCAAGGTCGGCGTTATTATTTCTATTATTATTTGCACCACACCATTTACAATAGCGCAACAACGTCCGCCGGTCGGTCCTCTGGGACCAACAGTCGATATAAAATGGCAAACCCAACGCAACTTTACGGTCGCGATTGTGTCGCGACATATACACCCGATCGATGAGGGTGGGTGGTGGTGGCGGCCACGGTTCCTTGTTTGGTAGACTGCTGTAAGCATGAACACTCAGACACACATACACAAATACGCACATTAATCTCTTTATCATTTCGATCACTCATGCCCCTGTGAAATTAATGTTCACAGGATTGCGTTCTGGACGCAATATTGGAAAGAATTTTAAGCTCGAAAAGAGACATAACCTTGCCGAATGTTAGCTAGCCGAAAAAAGGAATAGCTGCTGCGGCTACTGCTGCTGCTGCTGGAATAGAAGCACAAAAAAAAACTAGCGGGCAAAATGATAAACGCCCGGTTGAAAATATGAACAACATTATTTCTCTTTAGCTACACCCAGCTCTCGTTACTCCACTGAGGGTAGTAGGATCATGCGGGTTTCAGTAGCCCTGTTAGCTGCCAACTGCCGCCAGTTGGGATGTGGGGGTGACTGACTCATTTCAGCAAGAAACAATGTGCAAAGGTCACAACGTAACACTCTTGAATGAAACAAACCGAACCGTACACGTACTCCGCGCGAACGCGATAAAGACGGATCGACCAAACGACGAGCTCTTCAAAGCTAAATGGGTGAACCTTTCGGTGGTTACGTACGAACATACCACCCCCTACTCGCCATCGATGCTGTTTTACTTCCGAAAAATTATTATTTGTGTAATCGATACGTCTGATGCGACTCCCTTTTGTCGTGCATGTCTTTCGACGCTTAGTCAGCGTGCGAATCAACAACCCCTTAAAGGACACATCCTTGCCCCATGCACGTACCACCCGCCCCGCTGCGCGCCTTCGCGTGTCCACCGTGCTAATGTTTACATTAACCTTCGTGCGGAAGGAGGAAGAGACCCCTTTTGAATTGCCACGATTGATGTCGAAAAAAGTGGTCCAAAGTGTGCACATGGTAAACGCACGCACACAAAATCGCACTCCCACTCCGTACACTCCGTGAGGTCAAGGAACGTCGTCATGTAGCAACGCGCTGTACGGCGGTGAAGATCACACTGCACACGGGAGGACGAACGTGACACGCGAAACGCGCTCTTGGACGTTCTGTGTCAATGTTACCGTAACTCTACTGCTTTCCCTTGTCCTGACCACCATCGAGACGAGCGAAACGACGGGATCACATTCGCTGATGGGATAAAACCAGACGGCAGACCTCGGCGCATCATCATACACTGCTACTGTGTCTGGTCACGACGACCTTATTAAACGGTTGAGATCCAACGCGACCCACGATCCCGGCATTTGTTTATGTTTTATTAAATTAATTGGCCAATGGCCTGACCGTCGCCGCGTTTCACAACCGTACCATACCGTCCCATCCATCTCATCCACCCATATCGAACAGAAACAGGGTGCGAGTGGCCGTTAATGAGTGTTTGAGGTCGTTGCTGGTTGGCTGGTGGCCAATTGAAAAGTCTCTTCCATCACATCATCATTGAATGCAGGGCCATCGCACTCATGGTGGTGGACCAACGCAGGGTCTAAGTCCTGTGAAGGGCTGACCCAAGGGAACACTCACACATAACCGCACGCAGTACCATCGTCGATCATCCTGTTATCGATTGGACGCGGACAGTGAGCAATAAGCGGCTTAGACACCACTACCGTACTGTTTTGTATTCGCTCGGTTTCGCTTGCGCGAAGAAACGACTGAACGTAAACTTATTCTTGGTGCGTTCGTGCCTTCTCGCAAACAGGAAGAAGGACCCTATGGCGTGGAACGGGGCCCAACTGAGCAGTGGTGTGGTGCTGTGCGCGGCATAACGAACGTGCTTGGCGAAGCGATAAAGAATACTCAGCGATGTGTGCAACCGAAAAAAGAAGCCGAACAAACCACCGTGCCCAACAACAACAACAAAAAAACGCGTCCGGAATTCTAGTGCTTCATTTCGTATGTGCGGCGGTACAGATCCCTCCGGCGATCGACGGTCGTTTCCGTGATTGGCGGGGTTCTCCGTGTGTCGACGAGTCGTTGCACTTGACGACAAATCGATTTTTCACCGGTGGTCACCACACGCAAAGACATGGTAAGAGATCGATCCTGCTTCCACGTCCAGTGTGCGTGCAGCACACAGTGTCTTCCGAGAGAGTTTCGTCTGAAAGAGCCCCCGAAATGGCGCACCAAACACACACACAAACACCGCGTTCAAACCGTGGAGAACGCGTTTCCAACTGATCGCATCACTTAGCATCGTCGCTTGGTTAGCTGACCGCGGCGGAGCCGTGCCGCTTCGCTATGTAAAAACGGCCAAGCGAAACCAGCGGAAATCCATTGTCAAACGCAGCTGAACTGTTTACTCGGTCATGCAGGTCGGTCGACTTCCACTTCTTTCATCCACGGCTGGTGGAAGCTTGGGCTTAGCCAGACGGTGGCGGAAGCGGTGGTGACGGCGACTGCTGCTGCCGATCGCAAACTGCTCAGAACAGAACACGCCCCATCCAGTCTTCACCTGGAAGGTGACACTTCCTTGTGGCCAAAGATAGTCTAAGGATATGCTAGATAACGATATGCTGAAAATAGCTCAAAACGTATGCCATTACCGGGACGCACAATAGCCCCGTTACACACAATAACGCTGGATGATGGAACGCCATTCTCCGATCAATGGAATACATTATGCTCAAGAAGCTACTGACATTTCGAAGCAAATATTTCGCTCCTTCAAGAAGCATAGCACGCAGTACACTATTTCTGCCATCAAACGAGCCATGCACAGGCGAGTGCGAAGTGTTTGAAGTTTGCACGAAATACGGAAGCAAGCGCTACGTCGATCCAATTTCCATAACACGGGAAAACTACATTCCCAAAAAATGTCGCACTCGCTCACGGGGTGCGGCAAAAGGATGCTCCTTCCTCCTCCTCTCCCGTCTACAAATCGGTAGGGCTCACCCATGCGAAAGAATGTTAATGAAACCAGATGCGTGCTGCCACCGTGAAAAGTCGCGATCACATCGCTAGTTGTGCGTCGAAACGATGTGTGCGTGTGTGTGTAAATGTCAGATCAGCCTCTGCCCTGTCCCTTCTTCCTGCATTGCACCGGGCAGAGTGAATGGTGGAGCTGCACCAGCTAACCGTTGCGCGGCGTGATTCGCGTACGACGGGGCGGTAAACAACAAATCGAGCATCGAGAGGGAAAAGCTAATTTTAGCATATTTTCCAAGCGGAAGCTGCATATCGCAAACGCACGAGAATCGTGGCATTTCCTTCGTACGAACTCATACAAACCACACGAACACACGATCGCACTCAAGGAAGTTCAAACTCCAACTTGAGATTCTGAGTGGAAATCGGTAGCGATGGGAGTACCGGCGGTGGCGGAGCAGGCGCAGCTGCCTTCTTGCCGGCCATTGAAGTCCATTGAACTTCCTATGACGCTTCCCTTCATTAAGCATGCGTATTCGAGAAATCTCGCGTTCTTGTGTTGGACGCGGCTCTGGACAAGATTGAAGTGCTTCGCTTTATCGATACACATACACACCACTTCCGGGATTTCCTTGAGCGCATCCATCGATGGGGTGGTCCGTAAGCATAACAAATTCTTCCAATCCGATTGCAGTCAGTTTCTTAAGCAATCCGACTCCCTCTGATAGCTAACCGATGGGGCCGGTTTCCAATCGCCATCCATCTTCATCTTCGTGGTAAAAATTTCGACCTGACCTTCGTGTCGGAGCTCCCCATTCGTAACAGCGCAGCGCACAGCAGAGCACAAAATCATCGATCAAGGCGAAAGATGTGAATGCCACGACACAAACCATAGCGTACGCAGATGAAGAGTCCGAAACGTTGTCTCATCTCATTATTATTGGTGACTTGTTGGAGTGCCACAGTAGTGTATTGCAGATTGTGTGTTGGGGCTACCGTCGCACCAAAGCCATTCGCCCTCCTCCCCCGGCATGTTTCATGTTTATTCAACGGTTTCGCAGCAGAATGACGAGCGATCACGTCATTTCAATTTGAATACGTTTTAAATATTTCACACTCATTCTCTGACCGCAAGAAAGGTGGTTTAGGGAAGAGGGAGAGGAGGAGCGAGAAGGGAGGGGGGGTCGAATAAGAGAGAGGGTGATGATGAGGACGTGGTAAATGTAGCTTAAAGATACACCAAATCATCTGTCGAGGACAGTTCGGCCGTTACGAGGCGACACTGCTCTTCCTCCTCCTCAACCGATGATACAACCAATAGACAACCGAGTGCTCTAGTGGCCGGCTGACCTTCAACAATCGTTAAGCCAAGCGAAGGAAGAACAAAGATATGCAGAGAGCATCCCTTGTTGTCGCAACAGACACACTCCTCTGTATCTGTCGCTCTCGCTCTCGCTCTCGGTCTCTCTCTCTCTCTT
>JXWZ01003201.1:0-16496 GCA_000956215.1 Anopheles farauti No. 4 | reverse complement strand
TTTTTTTGTGTTGGTCCATTTCTTCGTGTGTCTGTTTTTATTTCTTTCCGTTTTTTTTGTTGATGTTTAAAATCGCTAACTCAGGGTGCATGGTGATTTCGTTTCTGCTCCCAAACGCAAGTCGTCCCATGTTGTTTGAAGTCGTTATACACACACACACACACACACACACACACACACGCACACAAGGGGGTTATCCCGTTGCAGGCGGATGCAATTCAATTGGGTTGTCTTCCTCGGAAGTCCGTTTTGGTTCGTGCGGGGCAAAATTATGCGCTTCTTATGCGCTACGCGCTGTCAACCGCGCTACCGCCGCTGCGTTTCCCCGCTGGGCGGCTGGTTTTTATCGGGACGCGGGATACGCGAGATACGGGGATGCTGCAAACAAACGCACCATGTGAAGGGGAGGGGGTGAGGGGGCTGCTGGTGCGGGCAAAAAAAGGGCTAACCACGCGTGACATCTACCACCACGCTTGGCTGTTCCGCGATTTTTCCGCCCGATTATGGACCGCTCCAAGAGGGTGGGACGGGCGAGCGGGAATGCTCCACTTCATGTTCCCCATACCGAACCACCTCGCCCCCCACCCCTCCTCTCTTCCTGGCTCCATGCGGATGTTTTATGCATGAGCCCGATATAAACATTAATAAGTGTCAAAGTTTTTATTTCTTTTATACCTTTTATACCGCGACTTTTCGATGCCCGTTTTTGCCCGGTGGTTCCCTTTTTTGCCTCCACCTCGGGTGGCTGTGTCCGGGGAGTGTCCCCGTCCGACCAAAAGGGAAGACTGCTGCGTTGACAGCCGGCCCGCCGAGTCACCATTTTGCATTTTGTGACGTTTTGTGAGCCTGCGAGCCTGCTTGCCTGCCCGTCGCATCATTTGCTAATACCGCTTAGAACGTATTTCATCCGTACCGTTCTGCCGTTCACAGAATTTACACTCTCGCCAATGCCGTTTGATCGCGAAAGTTATGACCGGAGCAGGCGGGTGATTGTGTTTGGGGCAACTGGGGCGCGTAACGCAACGAGCTTGTCGGAAACTCGCAAGGTGGTTGTTTTTTTTTTAATGGAAATTGCTCAAGTAAAACCTCGGCCGCGCTTGGTTTTGCGAAACCACTTTACTTTTAGTGCAAACATTATTGCCACCGAGCACAGCACACTCATCAGCATCGCCTTCAACAGTCGGCCGGGCACAGTGCCGCTTTCCGCTCAACCCAAGCTCGACTTCCCTTGAACTGGAGTTCGTGTGCAAAAAAGAAGCAGAAAAATATACACAAACAAACGCACTCAAAACCGCAATCCCACCTAACCTTCGAACCGTCCCGGCTGGTTTATTAAGCTCAGCTTAACAAATTATCACGCCATTTTGAAAGCATCTCTTGGCTCCGTAACTGCAGCATGTTTTTTTTTTGTTTTAAACCGACCGTTACTTCAACCTCTTCGCCTGCGTCCCGGGAAAGTGTCCGAAAATGCATTTCCATTTCAGTGAAAACGTTCGTCCACTCGTGGACAATGGGATCGATTTGAATTTTTCCCAAAATAAACCCGGCTTCGCTGCGGACTCGGTGTGGCCTTCGACGGTACGGTGGCTGTCATTTAGGATTGCACCGAGCGCCCCGTGCGTCAAGGTGGATGGATGGATCACGCCCCCGCTGAAGGAGTTTTCGTTTTTACCGTTTCTTTTAGCTTCCAAGCCCACTCGGAGGCTGCAGCACGGTTGTGGTAGGACGGGGTAGGGCGAAGGGCGTGCGTGCAAAAAAAAATATCAAACGCAAGAGAAAACTCACACAAACACATCACGCTCACGAGCCCGGACGCGGGCATTAAAATTCAAGACCAGTGCGGACGATATCTATCTTAATGAATGAATTATAAATCCATTATTTATTTTTATTGCCAAACCCAGAACGGGTGGCCGATGGGTAGGTGACCAGGACGAATGGGTATGAGCTCCACACGCGGCCGGTGAGCTCGCGATTTGTCTCGCAAAGCGGTTTTCAGATGCTGGGAACAACGATGGAGGGAGGGGGAGGTGGGAGGAATCAACTGAAAGCGTTTTAAAGAGGCTTTTATGATCGAACCGAAAGATCCCTTTCGGATAAACATGAATTCGGACAAGGTTGATTCATACCGTGCTAAGCTTCATTGCATAGCTTAAGCAAAATTAAAAACAACAGTGTTCCTTCTTCCATTCAGCAGTGGGATCTACTAACCTTGACTTTCATTTGAGTAGATGTTTTAGTATAATTTTTTAACCCATTGTTGAATAGCCAAACTAAGACAAATCCATTTCTTGAATTTTGTGAAGGGAAAGTACGATGCAAGAAAACAAATTTAAACTAAGATAATAGTTACATCATTTTTACATATTGTCCAGTGAATACATGATGGTTGCCGAATGAAAAGAAACAGCTTGCCGCTAACTGGCCGTTCAATCGCCTGTCCGTACTTTGAACCACTGTGCGTAAAGATACTACATTTTGACAGTTTAGAGTTATTTATTTTCATATGTTTTGTCTAACTCTGGTTTTGTTCAGTGTTGCTTCTTCGTTAGTTCGGAACAAGTTACATTTTACGCGCAAAAAAAGGAAGACACTTGATCCATCCGAAATATTCGAATAATGAAACTTTTGATTTCTCCTTAATAGTCAAATAATCGAAAAACATCGAAAATAGACTCCAAGAAATGGGCCAAGAAACCTTGCTCACAGTAAATTTGATACTTAATTCACAGTAAATTTGATACTAAATTCAAAACATTTGTCCTGGCCAAGGTTAAGATATAGTACCTACAATCATTCAGAGCGTAGTTGTTCCAGTTCATTCCTACATCTTTCTATTCTATTATCCCTGAGGTATATTTGCTTTCAAATGTATCGGATCACATCGCTACACCGTTGGAGGCATGCAATTATGTTCCGACGTATCTTTTGCTCGCTTGAACAGCTCTTGCAGAGCCCATATTGCAGCAATGTGTAGAAACGGTTTCAACACGTAGTGACCCCCCGCATCAGCCACAGCAGGCTTAGGTGTAACACCGGAAAGAAGCAAGATGCAATATGGAGCACCTGTACTCGCCGCAACCTTCTGTCCGAAGCTGCAGCAGTTGGAGCTCTGATTTCGACACTCCCCAACACGTTCAGGGGCCAGGTCCCGCTCCCTTACACCCTTGTCACTCTTGCCACAGAGGCACAGATACACACTCATTGCCCCCAAACACACACACACACACACACATTAGTCTACTTAACCTCGCCCGGTGCGGTTGAATGACGACACGGTGGAAGAAGTATGCTAACGATATGGATGCAGGTGAACTTCTTTTCAACTCCCGGGCCCGCCCCGACCCAGCTCGAGTGGGTGATACATATTTGCTCCCCCTCCAAGCGTGAGTGTGAGGGTGCTCCACCATTTGCGCTACTGCGACTCGACTTATCATGCCACCGTAAAATGATGGATCGTTTTCATCCCGTCTTGTCGGAGTGAGCCAGTTCGTGAAACGCTGTGACGGTTGGCTTTTTGTTTGCGTTGGAACCCCCGTTTTCTTTTTTTTTTTGCACCTTCATTTCCAAAGCAAAAGCATTTCACACTCGCTCGCGGCCGTTCTAGGCGGGTGCCTTTTTACAGGCGAGTCATTTAGGTGAAAGGGGTTTGAATGTTTGCGCGGCATTTGGAGCGTGATTGGCGAATAGTTGAAGCTGGACTACGGTTGAAACTCAGCTCAGCATGTTCGGGAGTTCGTTTCACACTTGACATTTCGCCCGTACACTAATTCATACAGCACAGCCGATCCGCCGATTTATCACCGTGCTATCGGGCCGATCTTACACGGCACCGGATCTATCGGATCCCATCTCAAATGCGCCCTTCTTCGCGCCGCGATACCGAAACCGGGCAAAATCAAACAAAACTTACAAATTCCCGCCGATTCCCGAACGATTCGCCCTTCCCAGGGCAGGGCAGGCAGGTAATAAAATAAATGCTCTTCCTCGCCCCAAAAACACGCCAAGGAATAGGAGGTGAGCCAATGGTGAGCCATTTATCAAACCGAAACGTCAGTATCGACCCTCCCCGTTCGAATCGAACCGCGAAACCGCCGTCGTGCGGCCTCCTTGGAGTCGTGAATCGCGAAACACATTTTCGCACTTTTGCATACATTTATGTCTGCCGTTCTGGCACCTTCCTGCACGGTGCCCGGCCACGGTTACCTGTTCCTTGCGGCGAAATTGACCGTGTGCGCACCACCGTGCCTTATGATGATGCATCGTTCCGTTTCTGCACCGATGTTTACCGATCGCGTCGAGCTGATAATCAGGGAACCGGAATCGGGCATCGTGCCGGGTTTCGAGAAGTCGCGTGAATCCTTGCAGGCAGGCAGAAGGGACGAGAAAAACGGATTTAGCATGTTGTTTAACATGTTAATGAATTTGTTCGCGCATGCGTTGGACGCACTCCGGTGAAGCGGCGAGAATAACTTAAGATAATGATAAAATACATCTGTTCTTTTTTTCTAATGACCGTCGTGCGAGAAAATCGAACTTATCGAATTTCATACGGGAAGACCGGGTGGTAATAAAAACAAATGTGCTACCATTGTCATCATTTATCGTTTTTATATGTTTAGTGTACTTTTAATTGTTTTCGTGTAAAAATGTTAATTTTTTAAAATACTCTTTTGTTTCCGCTTCTGATCAATAGGTAAACCAAAATTTTATTAATTCGATTCAAATTAATACGAATTCGAAATGATTATAAAAAATAATATTCTCTTGTTAGTACCTCTTACCTTCTGTATATAATAGGGAAACAACCATTTTGCTATCAACAACAAAATTATTTATTTATTTAGTGAAAAAAAAACAAATCATATGCGCTTGCAAAATTTGTCTGCAGTTTATAAAACGCAAATCCCTTTACCTAATTTATTTTGCAAAGATTAACATATTTTCTATATTATCTATAACATAAACTCAAATCAAAGCTACTTTAAACGTAGCTTACTCTTTTAACTTACTGAAATAACATAATAACATAACGTAGCCTAAAGAAGTAGTGTAAAAGTTGTGTTCATTTTAAATTTTACCGAAAATTTAAACGAATAATTAAACGATAAAATGGTGGACAATGATACATTTGCTCAAATTTCATTTTAATTTGAATATTAAAATATGATTTTATTCGCTCTCATGATATGTTTAATCAACTTTAATTTAAAAAAAAGTCTTCATTAAGTTTCTTTTTCATTATTTTTCTATTTAAGCCCGTAAAGTTAACTATTAATCCATTCTCAATTCATTTACTTTATTTTATTTACTTCATTTATTTAATTTTATATTATTCGTATCATTTTAAAACGTTTAATACGACAGTAACGTTTTGTTTTTTGATGCTAGGAAAACATGAGTTATCGCCCGAAAATCGCACAGTGACGCAGTGGCGTGCCCTGTGGCCATGGTTGGTGAAGAAAATGGGAGGAAAAAATAAAATAAATCTTTGCTCGCCAGACCACTAGCACTAGCAAAACAGTCCAATCAGCCGCGCACGAGATAGCGCACTGAACCGCGCATTCCGCTCCGTACCGTTGATCGGAACCAACTGCCAAGTGCCGTGAGCGACAGAGACGGCAGCAGTAACGGAAAACTCAGGCGGCTAGGGAAAAAAGCGCAGCGCAGCGGGTGTGGACAGCCACCAGCAAAAAAAAAAAGCAGAGCGACGAGATCTTAAGCCACCGCGCCACGATCGCGAAGGAAAGCGATACACGCGCTGCTCTTTCGCCGGTGGTGACGTTGGTGGTGGTAGTGGGCAATAAAAAATAATAAATCCGTGTGAATTGGGGTATGTTATAAAATGGAGGCACGATTGTTTTCCACCGGTACCGTCGGGTGGTGCCGGGCGAAACGGAGAAACGGTGTCGTTTTCCCGCGAAACGGTACGCGAACGATACTGTGGGCGGATTTCCCGCGAAAGGGGGGAGCACTTTCGAAATTCTTGCCTCCGTGGAAGGGTTCTGCTGCCAGCGACAGCGCCTGCAACACGGTTCTGACGGATGACGACTGCGGCCGTGTTGCTGGTCGTGTGGCAATGCACCCGCCGATTGCAACTTGCGCAAGATTCGTGGGCGGAAATGTTGCGAACGGAATAATTTATCTCGCGGTTCTGGTGGTTGTTTTTCTTTTTCCTTTTTCGCCTGCACTGTTGCATTCGTGGGGTAAAAGGCCGGTTTATGTTGCAGATTTTCGCCCTCATTATATCTCTCAATGATTTTCCAATTAAGCTCCTTAATACTTTCGTTTAAGGGAAGCCGTTTTTGGTTTTAATTTTATAATTCATGCAAAATAAAAAAAAAAGAATCATATTTGGGTTAACAAATAAACTCAACAAAACATCAGTTGAGGTAAAAGTTATGGTGGCAATGAATTATATTTTATTTTAGCCGCTTTCTTTTAGATAAGATTGTGGCAATATTTGCATAAATCTGGAATTTATAGAAAAGGTTATGTATGTTTGGTGATGGGAAAGTAAAACTGGCCAAAAATTAGGACAGTTCACGCATGAACAGCTCTTTCGTAACACACGATTTGTACGATTTGATCATAAAAGTAATTTCTGGCCACGATGATCAGATATTTTTAAAAATAATAATAATAATAATACTAACAGGTTGCTGAAAAAGTTTAGAAAAGGCCAATATACTGATCGAATAATTTATAGCGTAGATTACAGAGCTATTGGGCTTACTTTTATCATCAACGTAGTATAAACATTTTTAATATAAATGCCGTATACTGGACTGAATCTTCTAAAATCTCGCATCTGCACCTAATCTGCATCAAACTAAAGCGCTTAGATAAGCTGAAGAATTAAACGATAAAAATATTATGGTCCAAGAGATTGCATACGCTTTGCCGCATATTGTTTATTTCGTCCTAAAAGAATGCAAGTGGCACTACAAAATTTATCACAATTGTTTTATTAGTATTTTGTTAATTTTATTAATATTATTCTGTTATTCTTTTTACTATAAAAGATATTGTTTTACATGCGACCGCATCGTTCTAGAACAATCACTTCGTCGCAAAAACGTGGCTTCTACATCTGCGTGGCATACTTTGTCACTCAATGTTCCACGAAAAATTGCATCACAAAAACGAGCCATAGAATAACAACCACGCAACAGTCCTTAGAGCTTCTGGTGCATAGAAAACGCTTGCAGCTCTGGTGAGCTATTTTTCTGGATGGGAAAATCTGTCAGCCGGATGTTACGGTCAGCAGCCGGGCAGAAGAAACAAAAAATCCATCGGCGATTCTTTAAAGTTTCGCTACACACACACACACACACACACGATGCTCACGCCGAGCCGTGTTTTTGCGTCGCCTGCCGCACGTTTGCGCCGCCATTATCTATTGATCAGATGGAACGAATTCTAGCCTCCCGTTAGGGTGGAAAACCACCGAGTCACGGTTGGTCAATGGATCGTGCTCGAAATTCAAAAACCACGCATCACGACCGGCAACCGGTCAAAGCAACCGTAGCCGGAAAAAGCAAAAAAAAAAAAGGAAAAAAAAAACTTCAACGACCAACGACCCAGAAGTAACGATTACTCAATCATTCTGCCGCAGATTCTCGCCGCTCCGATCGCTATTTTAATTAATTTGCCACGGATTCACGGACGGACGGGTTTCGGGAGCGTGCGATTCGGGTCGCCATGTTGGATTGGCAGTGCACGATCCAGTCGAGCGGAGATGGTCTGCTCCATCAACTCGACGCTTCGATCCGATTTGAACCACTTCATCGGGATCAATCAACGCGAAACGTGAAATAAGCAAAAACAAAAAAAAGACAGAACCATCACCACAGCGAGCGGTGAGAATGACCACATCGAAGACGGTGGATTCGATTTCCAAGATGGCGCCGATTTGAATTTCAATTTGTGGTCCACTCGTTCCGTGCGGGTGCTGGCGGCAAAGGCACGATCGTTGGAGCTGAATGTCGTCGCTTCTTCTCGTTTGATGTGCACCGTACTCCGATGCACCGTGATTCCGCTCCAGATACGTTTGATGAGTCGTCGTGGACGTCGCGGGAGAACCTTCTCCCCCACCGGGTGTTCCGAACATGTTTTGCATTATGCGCCACTTCCACCCCCAGATGCGGAGCAATTTGTATGCGATATGATGAATTAGTCGACCCTCCAAATTGCTGGACAGCCGGACAGCTGCCGGCTGGTTCTAGTTCGCCGCTCCGTGCTCGGTCGAAGTACGGACATTCAAATGGACATGCATAGGTTAAATTGTTTGTGCGGCAGCTTCGCCGCCGTGCACGCCATTGAATTGAAATGTCTGGCGAACGTGAGCGAGCGCGTGACTCAGTACGGAGGCTGGCAGATAAGCGCCCGGGAGTTGGGACACCACCTCCAACGGAGCCTAACCTCGATTAACCTTGCAACATCCCGGCGAGGTGAAGTAATTGCGCGATCGATCGGTGAGGTGTGTATGCCTGCGGGAGAGGAGCTGTGTGCGAAGACGGGAGGAGTTAGCTTTCTTCTTCGCACACAATAAATCCTGCCCATATTGGCAACCGTTCGTGGCCTTTTGTCCGACCCCCCCACGGGTGCCTGGTGCACTAGGCGCGTGTGTGTGTGTGTTTATGCTTTTCTACTATTGCGCGCTCGTACACCGAGGCAACTCATTTGCATTTGTTTACATCGATTTTTGGCCCGTTTACGTTCAGGTGACGGAGCGCGGGAAATAAAATTGTACTCACCTTTTTATCGATCCGCGACACTTCGGACATCGGGCGATGCAAATGTGGCTGATGTGAGGTTAGATTATCTGACACGATGATCAGCGGGGATTAGAAGTGCAATAGGTAATACGGAAAGTGGAGCTGATTTTATGCTCTTTCACGTACAACGTGTGAGAAATTCATTGGACCGCCGCAAATGTCATTTAGCGAAGTTTGTTTTTCAATACTAAAAAACGATAATTTGCTGAAACGTCACTGATAGTTTAGAAATTACAACTTGCTGGGTGATTACTACCACTGCTGATAATTAACGTTCTTAAACATGCACGAATCATCATCGTCCAGTCTCGTCCAGATGACAGTGGAATGGCCAGCTAAAAGCCTGCGTAGAAATGTCAACCCTCTAATTATGGACCTTCTCGTATGATTACTACCGCTCAACACCGGTTATCTGCTAATGCTGATATTATTCGTACTAGGTAGCTTTTATGGTGTCGGTTGTTTCTCTTCCTGATCCACAAGTAAGAAATGCCTATTGAAAAACTAAAATACTTTTTTTTATTTAGATCTCGTTTCACATAAATAAATAAGCAAATAAACATTGTAACACACGCACGCAATGATCTCTTTGTAAACAAAAAAGTTTTAATATCAAACGATGATTTCGATGTTTGCAGGTTACAAAATAGTATACATTCGGGCGCAAATCTTCTTCCCCTAAATGTAGGCAATGCTGGTTGGTACTCGTTTAAGGGTGTAATCTACTCTCCCACATGAATCCAACTCAAATCTAACATTAATCCATGATTTTTCATTTAATATAATTAATAAAAAATATATTTTAACGAAAACTGATTTATCTTTTGTATTTCATGAGCATGCTTTTCTACTTCAAAAATATTACAGAAAATCGCATATAAGTCTTAATGGTTAATTGTACCTCTTCTATCAAGCAACCGCATCGTTTTCTCTTTTAGTAATATTTTTCTACTAAAAAATCATTCAAATTACAGATTTTGTTTGGAATTTAATTCGTTACTATCAAAATCTTTATAAAATTCCTGAATAAAGCTAATTGCAACATAAATTTTCTGTCAAAACAATGATTTTAAATACAATTTTCTTTCAATAACATCACATAAATATAATAAAATCGAATACGGTAGAAAAACAGAACAACAACGTGTTGGATTAATTATCATTCCAGTTTAATTTCGCATTATACGATCGCGTCTTCGCGCTCCGGATCACCGAAATTGAGCTATGCGTAACAGCGCTTGAGATAATTACAATAGAACATCGCACTACGAAATTAACAACAAACAACGGTAGTAAACCACGGTCACAAAATGCTTTCTACGTAGCGCGTAAGAGAGACTAGATAGCATTCGATTCGAACGAATCGAATGGTAGAACACGTCGCTCCTGTCTCGCGATGCAGCGATTTGTTAGACGGCAGATGCAGTAATAAGCAGAAAATTAAATAAAAATCGTAATCACTAAAAGGGTTGCAGACTTAGTGGCTAACCATACTCTAACCGTACTCCAAACTCGCGTTCTTTGGTCTTGATCGTTCGTAGTAACGAAACAAAGAAGGTAATATGCTTAATGGGGAGAACATTTACTATGGCAGGCGGCAGCTTTCTACTCGACGACCGGCGAAGGACTCCCGTGTCGGTGATACGCGGTGTCGATCACAAGCGTTTCGGAATGGACGTGCTGGGATGTGATGCTCGTCGAAGAAGTCCGCCGGTTTCGTCTTAATCGTTCATGTACGGTTGATTGTGCGGCGGCTTCTTCCGGAGTGCTTTCTAGGCGTTCTCCAACATCCATCCGAACGTTGCCTGCCGAGGAAGTCGACTGCGACACCTCCACGGCAGGGGCATCCTCTTGCGCAGGCATTATCACGTGGGACATGTCTCCTTGCAGCTGATGTTGTTGTTGCTGTTGGAGCTCCCCGGGCAGATAGTCTTTCCAGCTTCGGAAGAGATAGCGTGTAAATTTGCGTAACTGACGGAATTTACAGTAGGTCGCACCTTCGGCCGACTGTAGCTGCTGCGTCTGGATGAGAAAGCCCTTCTCTTTGAACGTTTTCTCGAGCGATTCACGCTGCGTCGCCCGGCGCGTCTTCCGGCGGCGCCGTTCCGAGGCACTGTTGGCAGGATTTTGTCGATACTGCTGGGACGATGGCACGCCCGGTGACGAAGGATCACCGCACGAGGGTTGCGGTGAAGTTGGAAACTCCGGTATCTGCAGCAGATCGTTGCTAAGTCCCAGCGATGGAGGCGGAAGATCGCAAGCGATCCGCTCGCCGGACGCATTCAGGAAGGCACCGGTCGTGCTGGTCGCATTGATGCTGCTCTGCTGGAGGCTCTCGCGCGGGAAGAACTCGTACCCGCGCATAGACTTATCGCCCGTCCCGGAGTAGTAGCGAAAGTTGCCGCCCGAGTCGACGCTCAAAATCTTCTTCTCCTGCAGGCACGGTTTGGCACCGCCGGTGAACTTGAACTTGCAGATACTGACCTCCGTTGCCGGGTTGGGACTGTTTTCCGCCGGAACGGGTGGTATGAAGATGGCAGATCGCTTGCGTTTCTGTGCCGCCGGCGGAGATCTTTGGCCAACGGTCGGAGGCGATTGCTTGCCATGCTTCATCAGTTGAGAAATGTGCTTCGGGATGATCAGCGGATGCTGCTGTTGGGTAGCTCCCAACGGGAAACCATCCGGCGAGATCGGTGGAGAGGCAGTGCACGATGGACTGTTCCTAGCCATCGTATCTTCCGGTAGCCTGCCTAACCCAACTTCTCCCGCTTGCATCGGCGGTGAGTTGTACATGGGCAGTGGATGCACAAACATCCCGTTCGTGTTCGACGACCAGTACATGTATCCGGGCGGAGTTTCCGCAGTCGACGGTGTCTCCACGGTACTATTGCCGGAGGACGATTGTAACGTTGGCAGCGATAACTTCATATTGGCAGCCAGTGCCTGATCCGTGCATATGTCGGACGGGGTAATAATCGGCGTTGGACACGAGGACGCAAATACTTCGTCCGGATCGTCTTCGGAACTAGAAACGCTAAACGCTTCGGCACCACCCACCACCTTCATAACGCTTCCGCCCGAGTCACGCACGCAGAGATTCAGCGGTTCGACGTCCTTTCGACGTCCCTTGTGGACGGATTGCTGCTGGTCCGCTGCCACTGGCAGCTGCTTATCACCCGCTGGCTGAGCCTTCCGCTCATCGGACGACGTTAGACGTCGCTCGAGGAGGCTCGCCACGGACTTGGAGCATCCTTTCACCTGCCCTACCGCACCCTTCTCCAGCCCAAACTCTCGACTCGGAGTGCCGGGGAGAATGGTACCGTAGTTTTTGTAGATCAAATGGCAAATGTCAGCCTTCTTGGGTTTCCTACCGCGTCTGGGCTTCGAATTATCCAGCGTGATCTCACCCATGTACGGCAGATCGGTGTAGCTAACGATGCGCTTCTGTTGTGGTGCATTTTGATTGCCACTGCTTCCGCTACTACTTTCCGCACTCGTCACGCTAGTCGGAGACGTCTGGGATGGTGCGACCACCTCATCCTTGAGCGGTGCCATCGACACACCCTCCTTCTGGAGCTCCAGTATCTTCTGCAGCCAGCTGCGCACCGATTCATTCGTACGTTCCTCGCGCTCCAGTGCAGCCTGCCGTTCCATTATGGCCTTCCGCGACGATTGCTGCTGCTGGTGCACGGAACCGGATGACGATTTCGATTGCTGCTGAGTACGCGACTGCTTCGACGACACCTGTTCGGCCTTCCGCTGCAGGTTGTTCTGCGTTGCCTCATAGTGGTCGAGATATTCCTGGGGCAGTGCCTGGTGGTGGAACCGCAGTTTGAGCGGTCCCTTACGGCGCGCCCTAGGTGCACCGTTTGCGGTGCGCTTGGCAGCCGATTCCTTCTGGTGCGGTGTATTGGGAGCGACTTTTGGTGGAGTGCGCAGGGGCGACAGTGTCGCGTCCGGTAGTTCCGGCGTGAGAATGACACTCGGGTGACGGTGGTGCTTTGAAGATGGCGGTGGAGTTGTGGGCGACGGACACATAGACTGGCTGACCGTGGGCACACTAAGCTCATTATCGTGCGGATTGTCGTTCGTACCGCCGGAGATCAGCGGATCATCTGAACTGCGCCTGCAACAGCGCAAAAAAAAAACAATTAGTTTTCGATTGTCTTTACGTTGCTAGATTGCATCATGCGACACATACAGAAACCTACTCCCGATGTTACTCCCCGTATGCCAAGGATATAGATCACGATCCGTTTCTTCCTGATCTGGTAAGTGCGTCAGCTTAATGTCGTCCACGCCTAACACTACCGTGTTCCCACTGACGGCCGGATGCAAATGGGCCTGCTGAAGAACGCCGTGATGATCGTGGGACTGTGGCGGATGTGTCTGGCCCAGGGGATCCTTATCGCTGCTGACGACGCTCGTGCTCAGCAGTCCAAGATCATCCTTCGAGAAGTCTTGCATACCACCTCCAACTAACGCAAAAAAAAAACAAACGAGAAAGAAAAAACCAAACACATGTACTAAGGCAATCATCGCTGACAGAAAGCTGCCTTCCGGCATCGGCGTTGGAATCGGACCGGCTCATCGCACTACATTTATCGAGAGCTTGCTTCAAATACGAAAATAGGTTCACCGGAGCAACTTGCGGAGCAGCAGCTCGTGCATTCTCGTGGAAAATCTACGCTCAATTTCACCATGAACACATCCTCGCCCGGCGTTGGTCCGGTGTTGCATATGTTTTCCATGGGATCGTGCCATCGTCTGGCCGGTTGGATCTGATTCATTGGGACAAAAATAACTACTGCCACTGTGGAACCACCGCCGCTACTTACGCAGCCAATGGAGTGCGTATTTTTCCATATTGTCTCGCTTTCAACAAGCGCTTTACTGTTTCAATACTGGAAAGCTGTTTACGGTGCACAACACGGAAAAAAGCATGTCCGAATTATTTCCAGATGAAAATGCTACACTGGAGCCAATTTGTGTGTTCGTTCTGACGTTTTCGTTTGTTGTGCGTTATTTGCTAGATGTCATTCTGTTGCATACTTCAATATTTACTTCCATGAAATGTCAATCCAACAATGGCCGCTTATAGCTTGCTGCGATTTTCATGACGGAGAACAAAACATCACACGCGCTTCCACACAAATGCGCACACGCACACACATGCACACGCACATAAAATTGTCAGATGTACTAATTTGGAAATCTGCGCTCTATTCTTCGCACAGAACACGTGTTGATTTTCCCCGGTGGCGGCGATACACTGGCACACGTGTAAAGAAATATTTGAGAGATCATAAATAAAATGAACAATTTTTTGATGATGGGAACGAAAAAATCATGAGAGGAGATATCAACAAATAAATTTGATAAGTTCTTGAAAATAATACCTATATTACAACTGAAATCTGCACAACACACTCTATGCTCTACCGATGTGTTTCAATACCCAAACACCCCAAAACATGAAACGGTATAGAACCAATAGCAATAACAAGCTCCTATATTTACGGTACGCCTCGGGACCGTACCCCGGAACGGCCACAACTCGCACAAAATCTCGACAAATATTCCTTCACGCGAAAAATGGACTTGTCGGGGATTTTGGGGGATTCTAAATTCAGCTTTTTTGCTGCAAGCAACACACACACACACGCGCGCACGCTCGCGAGTCCGTGGTCGGTTCTGGTGTGCCGAACAGCGTCGCGACACGGCGGTGCAAAGTGGTTGCATATCATCACTCCCGGCCCCATATGGCTCCCTGGCACATGTGCTAGGGTTTGGGGTGTTCAGGGCGACATACCATTCCCGTGATCGCGTTGGTCGGCGATCGTTCCGGTGAGTGTTTAAATCTACGCAAACCGCACCGCTCCAGGAGACGTTCGAGTCAGGAAGAATGCGAATGCGTAGCGTGTAGTAAAGGCAGGGGATTCTAGGCGAACCATTTCTGCCGGCACGAACCGGGGCGAAATTGTGGGTCTTAAACGCGCGCGTCTAGAAGCTAAAATTAGCCGCAGGAGATGAGCGCGGTGGAAACGGGTGGGATGGAGAGGGGGGGAGGGGGGGGAGGGAGTAATAAAGAAAATCTGCTTTACCCGTAAACAGCAGTTCTGGTAGCATTTCCGATACGATCATGTAGCTGCCGTTACCCCGAACGGTTGCTTCTCATGCAATCTTCACTGACTTGCTTTTCACTTCGTTTTTTTTCTCCTTTTCCTGACCACGAGCTACACCTCTTGTATCACCACCGTTCAATCTTGAACAATTAATATCCCGTCGAAGTAAAGCAGCAACACACAGGAACTGAACCGCACACGCTATCACACGCTTCCTTATATGGCGTTACTGGCCCATTGCTGGTCTCGCAAACGGGCGATCGACACGGGACGGGCAATGAATAGCACGCACGCACGGTCGCGCACGAAACGGTCACGTCTCTCGGCGAAACATGACTAGATTGAGCTGAAAATCTCACCGACCCACCGCACATGCGATCGACAATCATGCCGCCGCCGCTCGCGTCACCCCTCGGCCGGATAGGACCGGAAAGGGATCAAAATAATAATAGCAGAAATTGGTATACGGGCGTGCGGCCGACATCGTTTCCCTGACCGGACTATGCTGTTGCTGCTGGCGGGCACGATCGGCGGAGCACGGGAGCTCATATTTGTGAACTGCGGCACTGCGCAGCCCGGTCGGCGCAGAGGGACATTCTTGCAAGATGATGATGGTCCCGATCTCCCATCCACCCGTCTAGAACGTAGTCCCCAAAGCCGTTCATTCATTCCCAGCGTGCGAGTGAATATATAGTGCAATATCCGAGCCCTGTTTGGGAGCGGGGCAAATTTGTGCGGTGGGGGGGAGGGGGGTCGGGGGAAACTCACCCTCGAAGGTGGGAATTTTGGCTTCCGAAACCTTTTCACACGACTCTCACGACCTACATTTCAGTACCGAAACCGACGAGCACAGCCGTGTTTTTCCTGCACGCGCCGAATCGAGCGTTCGGTGTCCGTACAAGGGAATGTTCGTAAAACATCGATCGGCTCGGCTTGGTCCCCCGCATCGCATGGGTGACGGATTTTCTCTCCGGCTACAATGTTGCGATTGGTGACCCCGCCCGAACCGGGCGTCGGAAAACCGTCGACACGCGAGCCACTTGTCGCCTTCGTACGGGGGCATTTGTTTGTTTGTTTGTTTTTTGCTCTTGATTTGAGCTCACCGAACTCGAGTGTGTTTGCGGGGAGGCTTAGATTCACTTTCGAGGCAGGATATCGGAATTCAATTGGATTTTTATGTCTCTCACTAGTGGTTGGTGACCGGCTCAGGTTTCTTACGCCCTGTTTTACGTCCGAAGTCGAACGAAAATAAAATGTATTTCGAACGCACGACCAGTGAGCTGAATAATGGCCGTAAGGTTCATTCACTCGTTTGTCCATTGGTTGCACATAATGCCGTGAGGAGGATAGGACGAGGAAATAAAAACCAATCCAAAGACATGAATAATAAAAATTAAAATTAAAAAATAAACACACACAAACAATAACAAAGAACGAACGAGGAAGAGCTGGTTCGCGTTCGACATATGCTTTGACATTGAACGCAAACCGTTTTCCTTCCGCTACCCAAGCGGTCGTCCGTCGTCCATGCCCATATATGGGCTTGTTCAGAACTTATCACCACAATTATCTCCTACTTCAACCCGACCCC
>JXWZ01003200.1:0-10295 GCA_000956215.1 Anopheles farauti No. 4 | reverse complement strand
CTCTGCCTTCGCAGCGGCACGGCGTTCTTGAGAGTAAAATATTTCTTCTAACACAAAAAACCGCCCTAATGATATTGTTCCAAGCTGGGTGCATTGTGTTTTTTTTCACTTCCACTGTGTGGATGGTAATAATAATGATGATGATGACGGCGGCGGCGGCGGCCACGGGGTCTTGTAATTTGCTAGATAAACTAACTAATGATACAGGACGCGACTTTTTCACCCCGTCACCACCCGCCAAAGCTCGTAAACGAGAGTGACATACTGAACACACGCGTATTAATGTTCAATCGGGATCATCCTTGTCTGGATCTTTAGGGGCCCATGATGTATGCTTGAAAGATTCAATGTTCATGTTCCCGATCGATTCCCCAAGCAGACTGGTTGTCGTTATTTCAGCCATAGGAAAAACAAAATGTCAACAGAACCGCCTGCATAGCGACACTCCATTAATGGGTTATTGATGGCGCTACGGGACCAAGAACGGTATGGCTCAAAATAACCGACGAAGAGGAGATTAAGACGAAAGGAAAGAAGAGGCACCATGGAAACGTGTTGAGAGGTTTTATGGAGCTTGAAATTAGTTTTAGCTAATTGAAACATCAACTTCAACTGGTAGATGACTTTTAGACTTCTAATTATCTTCAAACATAATATAACGAAAATACGTTTTTGAGGTAAAATAAAGTGTTGCAAAGAACAGTTCAAATCCCAATTCGATTCGGCGGTAAATTGTTTTCAAACTGACTTACCACGTTGACAAAATCTTGGAAGGAGATTGCCTCTACCTTGGAGGTCTTGGCCTTCAGTGCCCGATCGTACAGTATGTCGCGTTTGTTGGGCGGAACGTTGGCGAGAAATTCTGGCGATTTGAGTGCTGCGACAAAGTCGTCCACAGGAATTTCACCAAATCCTTCGGGATCAAACTGCAAAGAGGAGAATGCCAATTGCCCGTGGACGAAACACGAGCGCACGAGAGTTGCGTCGTTAAAGTGGCCGCTCGATCCAGCACCAGTGCGATCGTGCACCGGCCAATACGTGGTGGGTCATGCTTACCGCATCGAATAATTGACGCCATTTCTGTGGAAAGACGAAAATTTAAGATAAGATTTCGTAATTCATCAGCGCGCGAGGCGGAACGTCGAACGGAAGACGCATGAACCCAACGGGTGAGCTATCGCTCCGTGCCATTCCGATCTTGCCCGGTCGCTCAAGGATATGGGTGTATGGCTTTGGGCGTTTCCAGGCAGCACCGTTTCCAGCTTTTTGTCCCGTATCATACTCACATCCTTCATAAGCTCCCGGCGCAGCTCGACTTCGTCATACTCGGAGTTGAGATCTGTGTGGTCCGTCTCGTAAACTGGTTCTCCGTCGCCGGATTGCGAGATCGTCCCGATGCTACCGAGCGAACCGGCGATCGTCGAAATGTGCTCGATATCGGCCAACGTTTCTTGTTGACTATTGCTGGCAGCGTCAAGCTTGCCACTGCCTCTGTCATAGCCGGTCCACATGACGTGTGGTTTTGCATGGACCGGAGAGATTCGTGTGCGTAAGACGGGCAGTGGCTCACTGACGAGCGTCTCGAAAGGATGGTCTTGGCTTCTTGTTTGGTACTAGTAGGCTGTTGAAATCGAACTATTCGAAGGATTGCTACCTTAGGGAGTTATCACTCCTGTTGTCACCTACGTAATCCACCCTCCTTTTCGATGTCAAAACTGCCGATAGCCATCCAGAAGTACGTCCACCAACTATTCATCCGTGTCACGCAGAATCTATCTCTCATTCAGCCCACCGCGAGCGCTATTCAACATTCTAGCAGAACCAATGCCATCGATAGGAACACTCTCCAATCTGAAAATATAAAAAAGGTATTGTAGAAATCAGGAGGCAGACCACACATCTCATACAAAAAAGAAGAAAAATAAAAACATTTCAAACAATGAAGCAATCGTTTTGTTATTACATCACGAGATGGCATGAAAATGATAAACTTCCTGTAATGTCTCTCTTTGTAACAGGAACGTGTACGAGAAAGTTTTAAAAAATTTAATGGCATTAGACGCCTGGCGCTTCAGCAGAAACGCGTCAAAAGGAAGGAAATGCGATTCCCGTTAGCTTTATGATTAAATCATTCAAACTGTCACACAAGCCAACGTCTTAACGTCCCAAACATAAAAGCGGTCAATAACGCCTTTCTCATGCGTCGAACGTAACGGCGCTCAACCCGTATGCAGGCAGAAAACTTATAAATCATCGTTACAGCTTCTGTCGATCCTTCCAAACGAGGCAGCAACAAGGATCTGAGATGGGCCCAGGACGCTAACTGCAAAGCGAGAATGATTTCCTCGGACGGACCCCTGGGGAAGCACCGAAACATTCGGTAGAACACAAAACCGATCATTTTCGGTTCTCGTGTTTTCGTGTCGACGGTGGACGGCGATCGCCCATCGAGATAGCAAACGATGAAAAGTCGTAAATTAATTTAGAAAGGTATGAGAAAGTACGTCATTTCACCGTCCTGTGACGGTGTTGATTTTATGGATTTATGTTAGTTAAGACCTACAGCAAAGACACACGTATTGGATGATTGTTTGCGTTGTTTCGATGCTTAGTTTTCATGGCAATAAGTTAATAAAAAATGTTAAAAGAAACATAAAATGCAGGAAATATTTGAATAAATTTTAATAATTTACAACAAATGAAAACTATGTTTAAAAATAAACGAATCGAATATGCTGGCTTGACTACCGCATTGCGTCGACACTTTACGATGCAGGCATTAGATATTATTCATGTGATTGTAACACTTTGATGCACTAATAAAATAAGTAACCATCAATCAACGTATCATGTATTGAACATTGATGCATTTTTAAGCCACCCACTAATAACTTCACTTGAGGCCTTATTTTCTTACCCCAACTGCAGGAAGGCTGCATTCTGGTGCAGGCGATACCGCAATGAATAAATTACCATCAACGGCCGGCCTACTACACCTTGGTGAAAATCAAACGTATGCCTCCGAAGCTACGGTTCGTGCGGGGTACTTTAAATTTTATCGTCCCACCACAGATAGGTTCCTGACTGGCCGTGAATAAACGAGCGTCTGGGAGTATCATGTGCGATAGCATGCAGGGTAATAAATATGTTGCTCGCTTTGCATATTTTATACCCTTTTATCATGGACACGTTTCTGCAGTGGGCTATTTTCGTAAATTTTACTAATATGGTTCGCCCGATTTGAACTTTCACGTTTAAAGTAGGACTTTAAAGGCATCAATTTCATGTATCACAAGTATCCAATTCTTATCATGTTTCTTTAGAAACAGATCGAAAAAATTATCTTAATTCAAGAAAATGTTGGTAAACATCTATTTAAACTTTTTCTGAGTAACGAAACAATTGATACAACAAAAACCATTTCTCAAAATTTTCATGTTTTTATTAAATTTAAGCATGTTCAATTCATTAACTATTGAATTTATATAACTTAATAACCTGTATTGAAAAAAAAAAAAAATAAATATATATAGATTATAAACGGTTAAAATCTTATATTTTAAAAATTCTAACTCGAACGGTAATGTTATTTATCTTATTTTAAATTGTTGCAACCCTATTCTATCCTGCCCATATCGAGCCAACTGTTTGTAAATACGCTTCCGAATATCCTCTCTGTCTATGTCTCGTATCTTATGGCTATAAAAATAGTGTTTTTTTTAAAGTATATTAAATAAATCAAAAAGGTCATCCCAGAGTCATTCGTATAGGTCGTAATATTTTCATAAAAAACTTAGTAAATACAATTAGATTCAAAATAAAAACAGTTGTTAAAATAATGTAAGTTAAATAAAATTACTAGAGCAAACTTAGAAATTAAAAAAATAAATATGACAAACAAAATAAATAATGGTTTGAAATTTCTAGCAGAAAAATGTGTGTAAAATATCAATTTACCTATTCTTGCAATCGTTTATCAAACATCTACTTCAATTCCAATAAACGAACGAAAGTTTATCATCAAACAGCGAACTAATTTTGCGATTTCGTTTGTTCTAAAACTGGTTTTGGCTTCGTCATAGTTAGCACTCTAATCCCGAATTTCACTTCGATTGATACTTTTCATCACTTTGGACGCCTCACACTCGTATCGTGACGGAAACAACACCCTTCTGAGGTAGTTTTACTCGGCGTTTCCTGCTGATTAAATTGCATTACATATTCATTCCCCCGATGGCCAAAACATCACAACTCCGCACGTTCCTGTGGCGGCATGACTCACTGCACTAACACAACGATAAACATCGTAGGCATGCCCGTTTTATCACAGTAGTAAACTGAACAATATCAACCTCACCCTTCGGAGTAGGAAGCACGAGCGCAATCACACCTTCACCAATACACGCACACACTTTTCTCCCCTAAAGAATCTAGGAAGGAACGCGGATGTAGATGTAGTAAATGATAGCACACAATTTTCGACCAAGGAAATTCCTCACAAACGCTCGAAAGGTCGCTTTATACAACCTCACACGGGTTATTTTAACTAAATCTTGGTTACAGAATCGATTTTACAGCCAGTTTAACATAATGTTATTGCAATTAACCGGCAGGAATTTCAACTGAACTGTTTTGAGGAACGATTCACACATGGCACTGTATCGGATGATGGAGGAAAACGTTGCCCTAGAGCATGGCAGAAAGGATTGAAAGTAAATTCACTCTAGCCAAATTTGACCAAATTATCGAAAATATACTCTACTTTCACATGCACGAACACTTTATTGCTACACTCTCGATACACTCGCGAGAAATGAAAAGAAATACAGCGACGTTCGATGTTGTTTACGCCATTTGTTGTCGTTTTTCCGGAACTGACAATATAATAACGCAACCGGAGGGCGAGAGGACTCTGCAGCAGTGGACGGAAAGGAACGCATTTTGATAGACGACTAGATGACAGGACGCCAACACGCCCGACTGCGCATGTCCGTGGTTGCTTCGGTGGAGATGTTGAAGCACGCGGATGAAACGTTTCAAATTGAAAAGTTTCACTGGGCAGCTAGATTGGAAATAGAAAAATTATTGAAATAAAATTGCAAAAAAAATTTCAAATATATTGTAAACAGTAGTTACTAAGTAAACAATGGGCCACGTAGATTTAAAAACTTAAGAAAAGTTTTTTTATTTGGAAAAAATATTTTAGTATTATTTTGTAAAAGTAGCAGATATTAAATACGATAATTTCGAGAAACCAAATACCATATTTTATTATCTTTAAGTTTAAATACAAGTTAAAAATATCAAATTTAAAGCAGTACCAGTTTTGTTGTCAGCTTCAATCGACCATTATATGTTAATCGGTCTTACCAGACCTAATAGTTTGTCACCTTGTCCAGCACCAAGGATGACCCATTCACACGAAACGGCAAAGGATGTAAATTCACGGTGATGATTTATCTGCCGTTTGGTTTTCGCCTATTCATCGTCTCTTTATCACATATGCCAAAAATTAGTTGCGGTACACTGGCGACCTTTTGTCGGCAGAAAATTGCCGATTTTGTTTCGTCTCCTTTACCGCCATGGATTCTTTCTTTCCTACACTTTTTGTGTTTAATGCGCTTGATTTGTGTAGACCACAGGGCGAAGGACAATACGCACCGTACAAAACCGATCGTCCCTTTGCCTTCTTTTTAAGTCAACCATCCATCTCGAACGGTGTCTCAATTTATTTTTATTTATTTGTTCTCTATTTACCAACATCGGAAACCGTTTAGCAGGGGGCTTGCAGCAAGACCGTTCCTTGTCTGTAGGGTCTGAATGCATTGACATTTTTTCACACACACACACACACACACACACGCACATAGTTTTGTGTTGCTGTTCACAAATTGGTTTAAATTAATACGTTAAACGCAGAGTTATCACGCACCGCAAAATTACCACAGTCGACCAACGAGCAGATGACAATGTGGCTGATTTAAGGGATCATTGCAACATAGCGCAGGTAACACTCACACACACACACATTTCCGGAAATCTGCATTTCTTAAAATCGAATTACTTACCCGTAACGAATCCTACGGGATAGGGACGATTGCTTTATGCGTTCGGAAATTCATCTCCATCGCAATATGATTATTTCGCATGTACAACATGCGTGTTCTGGGGTTTCAAAAAGGATATCGCTGAGGAAAGTTTAAAGACGGAACGAAAGCCCACTACAGATACGCTGAAAGTCACGGATATCCTGAGACGGCCGCTAGAAGCTTGTTCACGAAAGCGTGGGAACCGACCGGATCCAAACGTTTGTCGTAAACTGTCGGTGTGAAACACTCGTAAACTGGACTGGATGCGTCCAGTGTAGACTGTGAAGGTGAAACCGAACCAAAATCCATGGTTTATGATTTGGGAAATCCTGGATACCTCCCACGGCACAAGCGACAGGTAAGAACGTGACGGTGTGACGTGTATCGTCCGAAAACTGATGCCGAAAGGCTCTCGGCCGACCGGATTCCCACATCTTCCCACCAGCGATGCGTTGTGATGCGATTTGCATATTTTATTCTTTTAGTAGCCGGAACCCTTCGCTCTACAGATGGATTTTCTCACGTTTCAGTGTCTTGCGGTCCGTTTTTGCTCATCGTGGTAGTCGATGTGCGCATCTGAGTCGAGGTTTTATAGGTAAGATGCGTAGGATCAAGTACATATGTTTATGTTTAGAAAATTTCTTGGGAACATTTTCTATTTCCATACATCCGATGCTTTTCCCACACAGCGGTTTTAATGATTGGAAAAAAGTAAGGACGAAATTTGGGATGCAGTTTTACTATATTTCTTTCCCTAAAGTATCATCTTCACTATTTCCAACGAAGCGAATTTTGTGAACACGTGTGCGATCGACACGTTGCTGTCTTAAAGGATGATCTAAAGATTAATCACGAACAAACCAGCCGAATGATTCCGCAGTGTTGGTGTTGGTAGCAGATTGCTACCCTCCTAACATCTTGCTACAATCGCGTCAATCAGCACGTTGCCCACCGTTTTGTGGTGCGTTGATGGTGCTCATAACAAAAAGGACACACCAGTAGGCTCCGGGTGGATGGTGTTGCCACATTTTCGGAAGCATCTCCGCAGTAGCTTCCAAACGCTGCGGCTCGCTGGAAAGACGGTGCATCATGCCCCGGTTCATTTATCAATTCCGGCAATATGGTGCTGCTAGCGATCCTTTTGTAGCCGACGTAGTCGCGCCAGTCGCGGATCCTTGCTGTCGTGGATTACGGGCGCCCGAAAGAAAAGGCACAAATCGTGACGAGACGCAGCACGCGCCCTCACAACACCAGATGGTGGCGATGGAGGGGTTTGTATTGCGACGGTGCAGTTTCACGCTTATCTCGATCGTGCTGAACTTTTTTTTGTCGGTTGGTTGGATGAAAGGAAGGCCTGAAAAAGGTATGATTTCAGGATGAAAGTTTTCCTCTCTCTGTGTTCAGCTGTTGATGGATGAGATTAGCAAAGGGCCGGGGAGCGAAAGTTACTTTTCCAAGGATCAGTTGTTTCTTTTCTAACCCACCGTTCCGATGCTCACAGGTGATGGTAATGGGTATCTCTCACGTATCATAACAATTGGCCGGCTTGAATGATTAAATCGGAAAACATTTTGTATCATGGCTTCCATATTCTATGTCTAGTTTTCATGCGTTGGAATGGACGATCATGATATCATGAAATCCTTTTCTGACGTTCGCGACGTGGCTTTTGATGTGGCTTTACATCCCAGTCCAAAATGATGAATATGCATAATAGTACACAACACAATAAATATATAATTTTATTCGAATAAATAATGCATAAGTTTTAAGTTTTAAGGCTATGCATGGTTTAATCCTTCCAAAGGGAATTAATCTTGAAAAAATATTAACTTTTTGTTTGTTACCTCATTTTAAAATTTCAATATTATAAAGATGAGTTGGATGGAGTGCTCAAGTCATTTTAACGTGAATTGAAAACTCTCAAATATGAAAAGAACAAAATATAGGGAAAGAATTCAGCATGTTTTAAACAGTATTTGTTCCTTTAATAAATTTATTGGGCAACAAAAATTATGAAGGTTGGAACGTTTTATGGGACTTTGAAAATACGTACAATTGGATACATTTATTTGTTATTATAACATCCATATATTTCTCAAAACTACTACAACTTTAGATCATTCTAGCAAAAGGATTAACCATAAAGACCCACCAGCTAGCTGGTGGAATTTCGAGTTTAATGTTGCGCATAATACCGATTTTTTGTTAAATATCACTTTTAATCGTATTCTAAAACTGATGTCGGAATAAATATATTTGAAAAGAATGTGTAAAACGATTCTTTAAAACCAATATTCCACTACTCTTGCAACGGTTCCACGAATCCAAACTAAATGAACCAGAAGCGTTACGGCAAAACAAAAACAAGCAGAAGCGTTACAGCGAAATATGATCGTCATTCGGGTGTTTTTTTTTCTGGTAGGGCGCGTGCCTTTGCGCCCGATGCATCATCTCCGCTTACATCATTTGTCAGCTGCGTTTTTTTTCCTGTCCCTGTTCTGATATTTCTTCTAAGGTTTGCCCGTCTCAGTTCTATCGCGGGCTTTGGAAGCACAAAGTTCTCTAGTTCGCGGCGGTTCCTTCCTTAACTTCCTGTACCAGCCGGCACCGACAACATTCGGGCGGCATCATCAAGACAGGGGACAGGAAATGAAAGAAAAACGCATATGGTGCGTCCGCACGATCCTGCGCGCCAGGTGTGTCCAACTTGTTGTGTGTTTGTGTGCCATATTCGCGTGTGTTTGTAATGTTCTGTTCAACTACGGAATTCTAAATTCGTTTTCGTTTGTAAGCTCATGGAATAGTTTAAAAAAACACGTCGCTTGCTTGTGGTTCATGAATATTGCATCCACGTGGACGTGTTGGAATTCGACGTGTGCAATTAATACATAATTTTTGCGGGTTGATCACACAACATCCGCCTTCGATTTGTCTAAGGAAAAAAAAAACAATAACCATCATGATTCATATGTGCTACCGTACGCCACAAAACGCCACGGTGATGGCTAGTTCCGGTGTTGGGGTTTTTTTTGTCCACCAAGCCAAGGCGAGTTGTCGTGACTTATGAAATATGCAAATCATGTCTCATACCTTCATTCTACAAACATCTGCAAGCACCGTCCAAGCCGTCCAGTGCTAGCGGCATTCTTTGGCCTATTGTTTCACATCGTCACGCATTTTTTGCTATTGTTACCACGAACCACGAAGTTAAGACAACGAATCCGAAATATACCGGAAAAAAAAGAAACGCTCATTTATGCAATATTTAAATCACTCCAATGTGATCTCTTAGTGATCGGTGAGTGTTTGCTTCAGTTCATTCCGTCGTCACTAAAATTATCAATTGATTCAATTGAAATGAGTCACTGACCCCACGACTGCACTTGTTTGTATTTATTATTTTTGTATTAAGCATAATTATTCAATCAATGAAGTGTACGACCACCGACGGTAAGTCAATCTCTTCCCTATTCGGGGTCAAAGACATTTAAAGACCGGTAACGTGCAAGGGTTTTAGCTTTCCATTCCACTTTCTATTCGCTTCCAGGTTCGGCGCGATAGGATTGCTATCGCATGAAATATCTTCAATACCTTTTACCACTTGGTGTTTCATTAGTGGTATAATGAAGACGGGGGAGCCAATCCCAGGATATGGGTTCAAGTGCAATAAAAACTATGTCTTGCCGTGGAAAAGTGTGAGGCCAACTGTGGCTAAATTTACATTCACTTAGTGTGTGCAACGCGGGCCCGAAAAGTAGAAGAAAAGTAGCGTGTTCCCGAGAATATGCGCGATTGCGTGACGATTTCCCGAACACGAAAGAATTTTAGAAGGCTCGAAAAACAACCGGAAAAATGACATCGGGACGAAAAAAAAAACTGCTTTCTTACATGCTTGCGGCGAACTAATGGAAAATTTTATCGTACGGGTTTTCACATGCGAATGGCCGCAATACGAACCATGTTTCACGACGGAATGGAGCAAAAGAAATAATTGGATATACGGGTGCAAGGACCAATCCAAATTAAGGTGGTTATTAGAAATGTTTTGTATACTGCAACAAGGCTTTAAGAATTTAACCTATTGTTTTCCATTAAAAAAACTGGCACTCAACAGGGTGACAACTAAACGGAACTCAAGGGGAGAGGATGGCTAAAAATAAGTTGCATGAACTTACCAAACTATGTTACGTAAATGATTGTTTT
>JXWZ01003197.1:0-16185 GCA_000956215.1 Anopheles farauti No. 4 | reverse complement strand
ACACAAACACACACGCTGTACATATAGGTAAATGAAAATGGCATAAATCAAATTCAACCGTAGCGTTTGATGTACTTTGTATGGTATTTGTAAAATGTTAGCAAAACCAAAACACATCCATCGGAAGCGAACTGGGCAGCGAAGCTGCGGGATTATGCTGAAAAAGCGGTTCACATTTAATTCACTCGTTTTATTTACCGAAGCGGTTAAAGCGGTTCTAGAGGTGGAAATATAAATGTATGCTCGACACAAATAGAACAAAAAACTGACAAAGAGAAAATAGAGATAAAAATAGAAAATGATCAAAACATTTCATTTTCCCTAAACCAAATTTTGGGTAAAATTATTCATTTTTCTCCTAACACTTTTTTTGTACATTTTCATATACAAACATCAATCACAATGAGCAAACAATAGAAGGCAAGCGCTGGAAGAAAAAAACTGGATACGCTCTTTCGCTGAGGTGTAGTGTAAATGAGAATCAAATAAACTCCGAACTCGTAAATAAACATAACAACAAGAAATGAAAGCTGGTTAGCGTGAATCGAATAATAAAACAAACAGAACAGACACACAAAACTAAACGTGCAAAATCCATTCATCAAGTGGATGCACTTGGTAGGGAACGAATGACCGATGTGACGATAAAACAAAAAACAAACCTTGAAACCTGTTAGTTAAGTGTGGGTCAGTGGGCGCGAACGGTACTTTAAATTTAAAACAAACCCAAACATTCGTAAGAAGTGAAGAACAATGTCAAACCCCAAACCTGCTGAAAGCGTTCCTTCTAAAGCCGCAAGAAAAAGGGCAGTAAAACCGTCTCCATAGTGCATGTCCCTTTTCCGTACGGTGCGCTCCCGGTGCATCGCGTACGATGAGACGCTTGTAAATAAACCCGAACGTAGCAGACGGTTAGAACGAATCGACAAGCGAACGAGACAAGAACAACAAACAACAACCCAAAAAAAAACAAGCTAGCTGTTAAAAATGAAAACGTCTCCAACGTAGCGGGAAGGAGTGAGTGTGTGGTATTTTTTCTGTTTTTGTTTGCATCGAACGAGCAGCAAATAAAACGATAAGCTACAGTGCAGAACAGAGCAAACTTGAAAGCATATGAGAGAAAGGGATTAATAGAGGAAAGAGGAAAGAGAAAGAGAGAGGTACAAAACCACCTTTGACCTGAGCTCATACGTGAGTAGAACATGGGGTGTGTGAGCCCCACCTTCGAGCGTGAATGAGATACACTCGAAACCGAACCTGTGAGATAAACGCGGTTTAATAAAGGTAAATATATTTGGATTATAACCTTTGTTTTGTTTGGTTTGTTCTATTGCTTCATTTTGCTTCGTTCCGAAAGAAAGTAGTGCAGCTGACGCCACTGCGACTATCCTTCTTGTTTTACAGACACTCGTCTTTTTTTTTTAAATCAGTAAGCCATGGAATCCAACGAATATGGAGGAAAATGTGGTGGAAGATCCTGTCTGTGCACTGTGCGCCTGAAAGTATGCAATGGGTTGTGATAATGCATACGACAATTTGTATAGTTTCCCTTGTGGTTAACAATTTGATGATAATTCTATCGTACATTTGACTGACAAAAATTCTGCAGCAAAAATGTTATCTTATGTCCACATCTATGACCATCTGCACGCCCATCGTGATTTGTGGCCGCATGTGTGAACCGCTTACGTGAGCGAAGCAGGCATCGGTTTTGCTGTGAAATAGTGTACTTTTCTCGCTAGATCGCTTCCTAATAAATTTTGATTCGCTTTATTTCTCTATACTCGCACATTCGGTAACGACTGGGAAACAGCCCTAATGGTGTCAGTGGGAATACTGTCTGCCTGGTGCTGCCCTGGTATGTCACCCGAGCGGTACCATGTTCTGTTTCTTCGGCACAAACGCCTCAGAATCGGCTCGGCTGAACCACTCAGCTCAGGTGCCACCGTCTGTGTACACTCAATGTTAACAATGTGATTTCACTTCCGCAAATGGAGTTTCCCATTTCAACTCGAGCCCCGCGAGCGCTCACCGTTGATCGTCGCCATCGTCAAGGCATTTGGCTCGAAACGGAAACGAACCGTAATGGGAAGGTTAAGGAAATTGTGGCAGCAAGAGAAACGAGCGAGAGGTGGGGAGGGAGAAAAACTCATCCTAAACGAGAAAAGAAACACATTTACCGCTGTTTCGTTATTTTTTGTGTCACTCTCGAACTTCCCGGCAGGTACCGGAAGCAGCAAACGACCTCATTCTCGGTACTTTTGAGCATATTTTTTGTTCTTCTTTTTAAACAAACCCAGAACGTCACTCACACCTCGGGCGTTTGCCGCCCGGTGCGATGTGAGGTTTCGATTTTCATACGCGAACATTTGCACCATTTTCACCGAAACTGTTAACGGTTTTCAGCTTCTATTTTCTCACTTCTTTTCCCATCTTTTCACTCACCAATATCGATGCATAATAATGGAGCAAGCGAACGATGAAGCTCGAGAGCTTTCACGAGCCACGAGTGATAATGTAATAATCCGGTGAATGGCATTACGGTGAATTTATCGATTATGAGGCTTCTCAATGAGGCCACCGTTCCGATCGAGAACGCGTATGCGTAAGTGTGTAAAAGCGCTCGGATAAGAAGCTTCTGAGCGGAATGGCATTTTTGCCGCTTCGGGGAAAAAGGGGGGGCTAGAAAGGAGCCATGCCCTGGAGAAGCAATTTTAATGGAAATTTGCATGCAAAGCCGATGCTGATCTCGTTGTTTGTGGAACGAAACTCACACGCTTTTGGTCAGGTATAAAAAAGCGGACTTCTTTTATCATCATACTGAACGCTAGATCTTTTTTGACAACATCAATTAACTTTTATGTCATTTAATTGAGAAGGAACTCTAAATAATGTAATAAAATACCATGAACGCATAAAAGCATGCAATTAACGTTCAATATTAGGTACATATGGGAACGAATGTTATTCCATTGCATACATTTAGGCGGCAAAAGATCTTCAATCCAAGTAAGTCGTGCAACACATGCAAGCTATGCCTCCTTAGACCAGCGAATATTACTTCGACAACGTTTCACACGTGATAAAAAAGAATCCGTTTACATTAGGCCAATATTGATCAACACAACAGTCCCATTACGGTGTGTTCCCGTGCGAATGCGAGAGTAAAAGTTCATCAACGCTCCTTTCTCACTCTCCAAAACAAAAAAAACCATATGGTGCAAATTGACTTACCTGTCCGCACCAACGTGCAGTGCGTGAGGGGAAATAAGCAACGAAATGTACTCAGCCCTTTAAACCGATGACGGCAGCCGTCGGTACCGTCGACTGTGCAAGTCTCGTTTGCAAGTCGAATAAGGTTCGTCATAACGGTTCGCCCTTGTAACATGATCCTATTTTTAGGAGGCCACTTTCCGCTCCGGCACCGGCTTCATTTTCCGGTTTCAACTCCCAAACCGAGCGAAAAGGGACACCACACGTTCGGCCACACAAAACACACCCGGTGCAGCCGCACGCATTAGCATATAGATTCAAGTTGTGCCAATCAAGTGTCAGAGAAAAATGGTTAAGTTTGTTTTTCCCCGCTCCACGCCCTGGTTCAGGTCGGGCAGGGTCTGAGCCGGTTAACCATTTTTCCGCACGCCTCCGTACGCTCCGAGACACGTTCCGAAGCGAACGAGAGCGGTAGGTATTTCTCTGACAGTCACTTTGACGCTTGCCACTTTCAATTTCATTGTGTTGTGTTGGCGCGTCTGGAGCGCCTTGATTCGTCCCGGAGGTATCGCCGAGCATATTGGGTTGGGCGAAACAGGGCAGCTTTACCGAACGGCCTTAACACTAATCGGCTTTGTCACAACGCAGTGCTCTCGTTTTTCCGGATGCTTTTTTTGTGGGCGATACGGATGACAGATAGTGATGTCATCCTTCGTCCAGTATTTTTAAAGGACATGTTTTTTCGCATTTTCCATGGTGAAATTCAATGAATAGATAAAAAATCATTTTGACCCACATCTTTAACCCGTCCAATTGACCGTTTGGCTTCAAGGAAGTGGGCTCCAAGCTCCACTTGATTTTATGTGCTTAATGCAGTGGACATGTTTAATCGTTCGGCCCGCTATTCCATATGCGCCCAAGCGCTCCAATTTCATTTGTCTAAAAATTTCAAACACAATCACCCAAAAAGTCGACCCAAAAGACGCTGTCTTTTCCAGGCTGGTAAAACTTCCTTCCGAAGAACTGCCCAACGCGGACCGGGAAGTTTGCCAAACCGGACTCCGCTTTACTCCGCTCATGGCCACCCGAAATAAAGCTCTAAAACTAATTCTCAATAAAACGCACTCAACCATAGCGCTCTGGCAGGCGCAACCGGGACGGGAAGTTCATCGTTGCCCACCAGCCGGAGTGGGGTTTTTTTGCCAACGCAAAGGGTAAAGCAAAACCGGGACCGGGAACCTCTTTCCGCATGATAATCATTTAATCGACTCGAGTTTACACTCCGAACGCAGGGTGTCGGCCGGCTGCCGGTGCAAAAGCATCGATTAAGTGGTGTCGAAGAAGATTATCTTGGACCAACTCATCCTCCGCCGGTTGGATTGCTTTCGCTCGCATAATCAAAACTATAGCAACAACAACAGCAATTTCAAGGAACCAGAGCGTAGCATGGAGTATTTGCCGGTGTTTGCTAGAGTGTGGTGAATAAACTTTAAAGATAAACATGATCTCCCGATGCCCGGTACCTGATCGCATCAGCTCCGAAAGCTTTTACGGTTGGGTTACAATTAAGATGATGCTTTCGAGTTGAGACGTTCTGACAATGATATTTGCTCATTTAAACATCTTCGAAAGTGTTTTAATTATTATTAAAAGTTTAAAACAGGTGGCTGCTATGAATTATTCATCAATTTTGAAACACTTTTATTGTTGGTTGATAATGCTGTAATGAAATTACTTTTATTCGAATGAAATGTTTACCACCAGCTTCGTACCTGGATACTGGTCTCCTTTAAAACTATTTAAAAGCATGTTTTTCACAAAAAGTTAATAAATTCATAATAAACCATCTCGAGGCATTACAGCAAAAACCGACCTTCACTGTACTGTGGCTCGTTGCCTGTGTTTACACGAACAATCCACCCACGAATAACAGGGAAAATGAGGTAGACTTTTCACATTTAGATAACCGCTTCCCGCTTGCAGATGCAGCTTAACTCGATGGAAGCAGGAAAAACCCTAACCAAGCGCGGTCTCGCAGCAAAACGAACGAGATAAAAGTATAATTAATGGTTGCTATGGTTATAATTTCCAATTAAAAGAAGTTTTTTTTTAGCGGAGATTTGTTTGGGTGTGTGCAAGCAAAGGATTTCACACTTTTGCATGCCAACCGCAGCGAAGAATAACCGGAAAGGATTGTTGTACGAGTTTCGGAATGCAAACGAACAATTTTACTTTGACGGTAGAACCTTCTCATGCAGGATGCCAGTGGCAAATGCATCGAAAGTCGCACTTTCAACGGCTGATTACGAAATTGTTGATGTAAAAAAGGGTAAAATGTAGGATTTTAAAAAATCACTTGTTATACGATGCTTCAAGCATTTTGTACTAATTTTCTCCATGAATCACAACCCCTGCACATGCCGAACGCAAGCACAAAAACGCAAACCACCAAACGTTCCAAGCAGTTCGGCTAAAGAATTAATTAAACAAGTACCGACCGAAAGCATGTGCCAGGGTAACCCCATTTTTGCGTATAAATTTTAATGAAAGCGAATAAATCAACTCCACATCACAGGCCGAACCGTGATTCTTTTTTTTCCTTGTTCCACCGCATCATTCCACTCGTATGTGACTTTCGCTTTACGTTCTTTTCGTCCAATTTCCCGTGCGAGTTATGCCTACTTGTTTTTTTTTGTTTTGTTGCCAGGCGCCGAATGATTTTCCACACACTTGCAAATAAAATCATTTAAATTCCTGTTTTTGTACCTCGCGAGAAAACATCGTTATTTACCCGTGCAAAAAAAATGGAAACGCTTGAATGTTTGGGCTGGTTTTGCTTTAAAGTGTGGTGTTGTTTTTGCGCCGACCGACAAACCATCTACTGATTCTATTAGAAAAAAGGGATAGACCATTCTGCAGGGAGTCATGAAAGCTATTAATTGGAACGAGCATAATTGTCGGACAAGTCAATCCGTCATTAGAATCATTCGTTTTGATCACACTGCCCGGGTATCCCGGTGGATTAACGTTTACGAGGACGGTTCTTGGAAATCATCCTGTATAATGTGCCTAAAACATCGTTTTCCATACAGCAATAACATTCGAGGGTCACCCAAAAACCCCATCCGTTGGTCCTTTGGCTGGTTGAATATTCATTGCCCAATTTGCGTTAAGGGAAGCGTTTAGGGAGGCTGCTTTTATATCGCTCTATCCTAGTTTCGTGAAGCTTAACATCAGAAAAAATATTAATTTCAAGCAAAACAATCGGATAGAGTGGGTTAATTTGTTAAGCTTTTCTTACAATATGTTTTTTTAATAAATACTTTTACAATCGTTTTTCGTTTCAAGCTGAAATTGCTTCAAAAATTCATACTGCAGTATTTATTAGATAAACTTAATCAATAAACATCAATCAGACTATAATTCCTCTAAAACAATGCAATAATTAATACTAATTGCAATAATTGCGCCTACAAGTATGCAATCGTAGGCCATACTCTAGAATTTATACAAAAAATACCATATCAACTTCTCTTGAGTCATGACCAAAATGAAGGCAAAGATAGTTTACCTGCCTGTTAATGCTCATATAATTGCCACGTATCGGAAAGTTGTGTAACTATCGGTCTCATCCCCCAGCAAGCAAAAAAGCATCACGTCCGCTTAGAAGATGATGACCCACAAACATCAAGCAAGACTTTCTCAGCATGACGATAACAAGCCGATGTGGTTAAATTTCCTCACCATCACTATGGTTTGCGACCGTAAAGAGTGTAGAGTTTCGCTCGTCTGATTACGGGCAAATGGCTTCCTGTATGTACACGAACACGATAGAAATTGATTCCTAACGATGACCGGTCTCAATTAAAACCATGTGACATCAAATGACTCTACACCTTTTGCATCCCTCCGGGGCTCCTGCTTGATCTTGTCTTGGGCTGAGAAGAAATCATTTCATGATCGAATGACGCAACACAAAGGCATTTGCAATGATGCGTCTGCACAGTAGCCTCATCAACAAACAGTAATTAAAACACTAGCAGCAAACATTGTACGAACGTGAGTACCTGCAGGCATCCTGGATCGACCGACATCAATAGAACATTACGCTCTACCAGGCCTGTCGCTATAATCATGTCTCTAATTCATGCTGATGTTTCTTTAGTTGGAAACGATGTAACGAATATATTAGCAAATATTCCACCCCGAGCGAGCCGAGGATTGAAAATTGAGCCACAAAGCCAACGTCACAGCACACAGCTGATGCTAATTTGAAATGCAACCTTCTCACTAGCTTCCTTTTCTGGTGCTTGCTGATTTCATCCAGCCGCATGGTTTGCTGCGTTTCAAAATGAAAACACATAAAGCACCTCAATCGGGTCGCTCAACCACCACACCGTGCACGGGAAATCTCATCTCGACTGCATTCGAACACTGTTGCAACATTTTACTCGAAACTCGCGTTCAAATGCTCGTGCTCGTCGGCGTATAGCAAGCCTTTTCAAACCTGAATCAGCTTGTGAACGGCTACAAAATGTCCAACACCCAACGACATCGGGATCGGGATTGATTGCAGACACAAATTAACGTTTAGCTTCTCCATCATCGGTCCCGATCGGGGGTCGGGATGCGTTTCGAATGTACCGTGACCGCAAAGCTTGCACTGGTTAAATATTTTTCGAACCCAGTCTTTGTAGCCGAACACGCCAAACCCTGGAAATCCTCTCATGTAGCCCTTCGTCCCCTCGAAAGTCGATACGATTTGTCCGAAAGCAAACCCATCCATTATTCATGCCTGCTGCAAGCAGGATTTGTTAAGCGGCGGAATCGGAACGCCCCGTTCCGCTGACTCGAAACAAATATTTGATGCGTGTGTGACAAACTCGTATCGCACCTGAACGTTTCAGCTGCCGTCGGTGTTTCAGGATCTGGGTATCTGGGACTGGGTGGTGGTGGTGTTGGTCGTTAATTTCGTTTCACTAATACACCACCGCTGGTCGGTTCGGTTGACATTTATGATGAGGTAGACCTTTTTTTTGGTGAGCAACCAGCTTTGGCACGATACCGAGAGTTGTTATTCGAGCTAACAATTGTGTTGATTGCAGCCTATTTGCACTCGTCGATTTCCATATTTATTAGCTGCCGGATGCACTGACCAAGCTGACGGCGATAAAGAGACAAATAAATAACTGCGAAAATAGTTGCATGAAAAACCACACACCCGACTGAAACAGCGGTTCGGTTTTGGGTGGGTTTATTATCTTGCGTTGATCAAATCAAGGTATTCAATATGCATGATAGACACAGACCAAAACACACATGCACACACTCGTTTATGTATATAAATCATACACCACCCTGTCACATGTCATGCGGAGTTCTTTTTTTGTTTCTTTCTGGCCCACACTGTCATGTTTGGTGAGAAGTTTCAAGCATGGTTAGAATGCAGCTAGAATTTTTATATGGAATACAATACCATGGGCGTGGAATGTTTTAGGAATTATCAAATGAGTTTTCATGTTTTTCGTGCATAGATTGTTATACGAGGTAAAAATTGGTAACCACAAAAAGCACATAATACTACTGCATTACTTTATATTGACCTAGTTGAGAAAGAATCAGCGCTACGCTTATATATTAACCCAGGCAAAAATTTAGAATGTTTTATGATTATTTAATTTTTTATGTTTTTTTTCTGAATCTTGTCTAATAAATTGGTTAAACGTTCTTAAACATACAAGTAACAATTTTTTTCTGAACCTATCTATTTACTTCATCTATCTAATTCAAATAAAGGATTTTATGTATCGATTCCTTCGAGGTCATGAAGATGATGGAAAATCTTGCACATAAAAAAACAATACATAATTTATGCAGAAAGCACGCTGCTACTTATTTATAATCTTTCAACACCCCACCTTTGATGTGGATTGCTCAGCGAAGCGTGTAGATCACAGGCAAAACTTTGATGTACTTTGAAAAGATTGTCCGCACAGCCACCTTGATATGCCCTCAAGTATCCAATTGTTATTCAATCGATGGAATGGGTACAAGGGCAAAAAACAAAAACCACCCACTTCCCATGGCCCAAAACAACAAGACAGGCAGCCACAGCGGCCACAACCACAACAAACCGAGCGGGGAAAAAATAGATTTAAAAATAACAACGCATAATCATTTCCACCGCAATGGGTTTTTGCTGACGGGGCTACGGGTGCGCGACACGATCATCATCGGGACAGCATAATTCTGCCACATGCAGAGGATTTGGCCTGCAGCTATCGCCAAAATTAGGTTACGCTTCGTAACGACCTCCATCCGGACAAATGGGATGTAGCCACGTCCGCGGCTACTAATGCGAAACGGGTGCTTTACATTGACGATATGATTCAAAATGGTCATCCAGGGTTCTGGGTGCGATTTGCGATTAAAATGTGCCATTTCGGGGGTGGAAGTGCGAGCGGCCAGAGGATTTGTGTTATTTTTTCTTTCGTATTTATATTCCAAATTATTCACCGTACTCGGGTGGACACCTGCAGAGGTGCAAAATTAGCATCCATCAAGCGGCTCACTGATTGCTCACTCAACCATCGACGTAATCAATGGGCTGGGAAGCTGGGGAAGCACAATTTACGGGCTACAATGCGGGAGGGGACAAGCTTTGTCCGTGTTTTTGCATGCTGAGCTTACTGCCATCAGCTTGCGTGCTAGGCGTCAGTCAGCCACCGGTCAGTCAGGACCAACGACACTGAAAACGATTGGTCAGGAGTTTGCATTTCGTTGCATCATTAAGTTTTATGCATTGAAGCTCCGTAGTCGCCACGTGATGACGGTTGATGGAAAGGTATGGTCGTAGCCACGTGAACTATTCGTCACGCATTAGTTGGTATCCTCCTGCCGTTTGTGCTGAATAAGTCAGTGAGCCCAAAGTTACAAAAGCGGCAGCAATGGGGAAACGTGCAGAATCATGCCAGTAGGGAAAGTAAAACCATTACGAGCTAAAAGTTACATCAAATTAATAAAAAACTAATGAAGAATTGCATACTGCTAGGCGCAAATGGTTCTAATGATAATTTGTGGCTAAAATAATTAATTAAGTTTAATTGAATAAAACTTATTTTGCCAAAACTTTTCTCAAAACAGTATCACACAAAATCCTGTCGACGGGTATAGGTTATGCTGTTTTGTACTGCAGGTTTTATAGTTTCAAGCAACATGATGATTTTTTTTATAAAACTAAAACATGACCACGCCACAACAATCGAAATATCTTAAAAACAAACTATTTAACCGATAAACAATTTGCAATAGAAGATTCGAAATAAATGCGTCATTTATACTCCGTGATACTTTTAAACTATGTATTGTTTTTTGCTAACGGTTTTTGATCGATCGCCCATAATTATTGGCACAATACCTGCATTACCTATCGCCCGCCAGTAATGTACCACTACCTTTTGTACTTCGTACACGATAAACCTTTTACAAAGCTCCATTTTAACCATTATTTTATTAACAATTTGCAGCATAATTTATGATCAATTACATTCCGCAGAATTGCAGTAGCGTTTTCCACCGGCTGGGCCACCCAGCAAGCGCCCACTGCAGCCCGATAAATTACTTCCGAAAGCATTCGTCATTACCTGCGATCGACCGGGTATCGATAAACGGGCACTCGTGCAGGGGACCAAGCGACGGGAAGGTGAGAATCGATTCGCATTAGCGAGATTTATCGTGCCAAGGTGCTCCACTCCACTTCCCTCCACTAAAGCCTTGCCCGCGCCCGAAAGTGTTTCCATTAGGACGAAATTAACTTGTAACAGCTAAATTGCCCCGAATTAAGCTCGTTTGAACTTGTTGTCCAGTTTGGCTGACCTGCGGGACGCTAGAAAAACCAGCTGTGAAAGGACGGGTGGGGTCGCTAATCGAGAGCGCGTTCTTTCACACCTCCTCCTCCGGCGTGTTCGCTCCGCCCAGGCACGGTGCGTTATTACGATTTACTGCCACCGTGTTGGTGATAGTGAACACACTTTGGGGAGCTTTTTTTAAGTCAACTCTCCGACTAGGGCCAGGTCCAGGCGTTCCAGTGTCAGAAAGATATAGTTTGAACAATGCAACACACCCTCTCTCCAGGAGCACTCGAGCGCGTTTGGGTATGTTAGGATAGCCAATAATTTATTAGTCCCACCGTTCGGAGCCCAGTTCGCTCGAATGTTTCGCTTTACGCTTCTTTTTCGCTACACGTTACGTACTTCAAACATGCGAACAACCAGTTGAACGTCCACTGCGGGCACAGCGAGCGGACCTGGAGAGAAAACTGTCCAGCGCGTCCGCCTCGGACCCGAATCCACAGCACTGAATCATTCCGAAGGGTGGGCAAGATTGCACCTGGAAACATGATACATGTTTTCCGGATTATGATAAACGACTAACCACCAAAAGCTGACCGCAGCTTTGATGGTGAGCACGTGTGGGGCGGCCGGCTTCGGTCGGTCGGTTAGAATATTTATCATACCGGTAACCATCCATTTTCCCAGCCGCTTGCAAACGAACCGCACCGCCTTTAAGGACATGCGTCAAATATGCAAAAGAAGCTGGGAAAGAAATGAGACTGGTACTGAAACACCTGGTACGATTCGCTTTAGCTCGCGCAAAATGATACTGCAGTTTGCTTTTTTTTTTAATTATTATCTGCCACTGCAGCTGCGTCTGCATGCGACGCTCTTCTCCTGCGCTCAAAGGTGATGTTTTTATTCCTCACATCAATTCATACTGTCCAAAATCGCACCTAATACGCCAAAATTAACCGAAAAACCCCAATCCCACTGCAACGCGCACAATCCCGTTCACTGCAGCGGTAAGTGGTGAGCTAAAATTTATGGTGATCTATTTAAATTATAGACCAGTTGCGACGCAGTGCCCGCTCTTATATGCTCTAATGCATTGGAACTATTTTTTTTTTCCGGATCGCTTTATTCTTCGCCAGCCGGTGAAGAGTATCTATCGCAGAAGCTATAGTATCTAAAATGGAAATAAATTCATGCTACTGTTAATGCTTGCGGTAATGATGTAGCGGAACAGCACGTATAGGCTTCGAGGAATCAAACATTATTTACTGTTGCATCAAATTGGACAAAATTGAACTATTAGGAATGTTATAATAATGCAAAAATTAGCGATGGTGCCAATAATTTTCATAATGGTGTTGCCAATTCGGGCTGATAAATTCGATGTTCGCCTAAAAGAATGGAAATAGTATTCTATTTAATAAATCTCAGAATGTCTGGTATATATTGTGTTAATATTTTATTAAAACGAATTCTCTTCAAAAATCTTAACCATGGTCAAATTATGACTGTTCTGTTCAAAGCTAACACACAGAGATAATAAATGAGAGCTATTTTCCTAATCGAACAAATGTTCGCCGTCAAAGCAGTAATTTCTGACCCCAAAAATAATGTCCACTTTAAGGTTCATGCCCACTGACACCGACTCTTCAAACAACCAGTAACTGGATTTGGAAATTAACAAAACGAATGTTTTCCACCAGCGCCATTCGGCATTATAAACCCAGCTCAAGCATTGCTTTCGAGCTGCTGCCGATTGTACAACATTCTTTAATTCAATTTACAGTTCTGAGCCCATTAAAGTAGCTCGAAGCTGCCGCTGGCATCTGGCATTTTTCGGCTACATCGGACGTTAATTACCGCCCGAGTAATCCGCACCCAATTCGAAGCCGCTTTGATCCTTCCTCTGTCACTCGCGCGAATCCTTGGCGTGGAGATGGAGCCCGCTTCCTTTTCTCCCGGCGAAGGCGATGAAGCGATTTACTTACAGTAAAACCATTAGCGGCTCATTACGCCTAATGGTCGAACTGGGCATGGCCAAATTGGCAACCGGAAGGCAGTGGTTCGAAAAACCTGCAAAACCACGATCCCTAGAACACCCGTACCGTACCACATCGTTTAACACTTTTATCCTTCCGGTTGATTAGCGAGTTGGTGGGAAAGCTTTTCTGGGCGTTCGGTGGGCAACTAATCGGGCCGTATTCTACCACCCTGAGGGAAGCGCATTTGCGAAAAACCACTCTGACAAACGCCACCCCTTCATCGATACTGCCGAACGGGGAAAGGATTCAGGGCAAGATGGAAACGAACGGTTTAAAATTGGCCGTGAGAGATAAAATTGTATTTTAAATACGAAAAAGCTCATTTTGTGTGCTAATTTCTGGGAATTATTCTCGTTCGATGCCCTGAATGGTTGGTTGGGCTGGATAATCAAAGGTCGAACTGATGAACGCATACATTAAGGTAAATTGGCCCCAAATGAGTCTCGGAACTGTGGGTCAGATGAAGGAAACTATAACAACGTTGTGTTATGAAAAGAAGAGCGAATAAAGCACTAAGTAAAAGTTCAGGTCTAAACAATTTGGTCAATTGTTATAGATTTATGCAACGATAATAAATTTTATTCAATCATTTGTAGGTAACTCAATTTTCAAATCATAATTTTTTGGTAAATGTTTCGTAAACGGTAAACGGTAAAATTGATTGAAAAACATACGCCTAAATGTATGCTATGAAAAGAAAATGTTTTAATTAATCATATAAAACTTCTTTCAATCGACCATAACAAAAAAACGAAAGTAACGCATGGTAAGTATGCTAATAAAGCATCTTCTTCATCTGCAACCGCACTCGATGAAACACAATCGTCAGCATTCAGTGCAATTTACACACCACTTAAATCACCTTTCGACAACCCCCACTCGGTCGCTCCAACCGGCTCCGGCAGCAAATTAAATTAAACGTCAAGTATTTCATCTCCCCCGACGAAGCACAATCGCATATCGCAAATGGAACAGGACGCACGGCACAGCTGATTAATGTCGGTTGATTACGACGACTCACCGGCGGTACTTCCTTCCGAACACTAACGACACATTTCATCCCATTAGCTAATCCTACGTTGACGAAGAATTCTCACGGCCGATGGAGGAATGCGGCACAATCCCGGGAGAGGAAATACTTTTTCACCCCAGCAGGAGTAACAGCGGCACGAGCAAAATCAACGCCCCCAAACGCCACATTACGACTAATTCAATTAAAGACGCTCGCCAGAATGTTCCATCCAAAACTCCACTTCCACGTCGCTTACGCTTGTCCCGCAAATGAGCGATTCGAATCAGTTTGTCCCATTGCCAAATTGCGGCCAAACTGCTTTCCTTACACGTGTGTATGTGTGTGTTTGTATGTGTGCGTTTGTGTCCTCTTAAAAGCGAGCTTTTTGGGGGAAGTTTTCGTATGGTAAATTTGTCCCTGAAATTGCCTCGGTGCTCTCGGTCGCTTTACAAAGAAGCGAAACGCGCCAGCACGAACGAGCCAAACCATCGGAAAAAGGGAATCCATTAATCGTAATGTGGATTAACAAACTTTTCGGTTAACCGATTACATTCGGCCGGAATGGGTCCTCCTTCAAATTGGCCCTTCCGGCCACTGTTTGGGCCTCTGTTGCCCAGCCAGCGTACACCGGACGCCCGGCGACTTCTGACCACGAGCCCTTCTGCACCGACCGTCAACTTCTTCCGGCAGCGTCTTCGGACGCGAACGGCCAAACGGGATTGGTATAAAATTTAATGCTTAATTAAAAGTTTCTTGTTTTGTGCCACCGACGGAAATACCTTTCCAGCGGCGGGGGGAGGGAGGGGATGGAAGAGAAAACGGCACCACCGGTTTGCGGGTCGCTGTGCGAAAAGGGAAGGGAAAAGTTTCCCACTCAACCAAAATTGAAGACGATATTCGTTCGGATAAAAGTTCAATTTGAATTTGCTTTTCCCGGACGTTAAGCTCCATTTCGGTTTGTGAGCCAAGCGGGTCGGAGATGGAAGAAAACGCTCGAAGGCGATCATTAGATCGGTGCGAAGTTGATCGTTTGCTATTTCCGTTTGCGGAAAGCAACGAATTTTCGACCAAAAGAAAAACTCACCGCCTGCCCCGAGAAGACATTCTGGACAGAAAAAAAACACACACACACACAACAACAGCACGTTCGATAACGATTTTAAGTTTAAAATCATACTCCCTGGGTATGATTTTAATGGTTTCCGTTTAGAGGCAGCCGGGTTTGGATCGCGGTCCGCCAAACGACACCCAAACAATCCAAACGAGATGATTCAAAATGGTTACCCGTCAATGTCATGGTTTTCTTCGATCGAAACTGGAAGCGTAATGCTCCAAGCAAGCAATGATTTTGGAGCTCTTTTACTTTCGATGGTATGAAGTATTAAGTGTTCCGTTGCGTCAGCGTTCTTTAAAATCTCACTGGCCAACCCGTTCCGTTCACAAATTATTACAAAATTAAAAGTTCGCCGACCGCGCGATCGGGCGGAATCCATTTCGTGGCCCATGAAATCACAGTTTGATGGTGAGTGGATGGAAAATAAAAATCACTAAAACCACTTAACCCGCACCGCAGACCGACCACAATGCGGATAGCGCTGGGCTGCGGCGGTCAGTTGCAGAGCAGTTGCGGTTCAAATATTTGCACTTAATTAGAGTTTTGCCCCTTTTAATTACAATCCTCAGTGCAAGTGGTGGTCACCAATCAAGCAATGCAGCGTACTTTAGCTGCACTTTGGTGGAAATAAAGAGCTCGAGGGTTGGCGCTATGCTTGAATAGTTAAATCGTTCCTAATGAATTGAGGGTTAAGCCAGACGAAGTAATGCTGAGCTAATTAGAATCAGTTTATTATTATTACACTTATTACACTGCAACACTAATTCTTCTTGAGTTGCCTAATTTTTTACGCTAATAAATCAAATCAGTTCAGAAGCAGTTTAGCGAATATTTTTATTCTATCAAAATGAAGTACCAATAAAATGGTACAAGCATTCAAAATTTCTATAAATTCAGTTCATTCTACCTCATGGTACAAATCAATTCGTCGATTAATCCTACCAGATTGTTTTAAAG